>CAUJNA010001609.1:0-65542 GCA_963377175.1 Effrenium voratum | reverse complement strand
GTATATTTGCTGGATATGTGTTGAGCACCGGTATGCATTGGGCAAACAAGTTTCGTGCTTGGGCACTTACTGCATTTGCGGGTGCAGAGCTGAACATCAAGAAGGCAAAGGTTCCGCCTCGGTTGAGAATGCCACATCAGACGGAGAGGATGATCCTGATATCTCCTCTGGCGTTCCCAATACAACAGAAGTACAAGGTTGCCAACGAGACTTTGGAAGGAATAGAGATGTCTATCGATGCAATCGGTCTGGATGCACGTGACCGCCTGATCGAGGATGAGGACTACGAGCCTGAATTGTTGCAGAGTGACGAGAAGCGACTGCTTGACGATGAGGTTGATCAGATCGCTGGTCTACTGCTCGACGATGGCCCGGAGGTAATCGCCGGAGATCGGGGGGATCACGCAGGAGAAGAAGATGCTAGACCGAGCTCTTCAAAAGGGAAAGGAGATGGACACTCCAAGGGCGATGAGAAGGTTGCGAAATCCGACCTTCCACACGTGTCAGTTGGACTACCTGGGGATGGCATCACGTACGTCAACGACGATGGCAAGGAGGTTAAGATCGACAAGGCCGGGAGACCGTATCCTGTCGGGAGGGACGGATTCAGGCTAATGAAGACATCGAGACCTCCAGAGTTCACTCCTGAAGAATGGAAGATGATGAGTAAATATTACACCAAGGAAGAGAAGGCCGAGGTGAAGGGCGGTGGCAAAAGGAAAGAGGAAGATCCCAAGAGTAAAGAGTCTGATATTTCCGCGCCGGCAGAGGCACGGACATAACAGATGCCCGGTGGTAAGAGAATTCGAGCGATGCTTCGGAACCGCTGGGGTGGAGTAGAATGGCAGTACAATTGGGGATTGCGGAAGAACATATCAAAGATCAAGAACCCAATGGATGGGAAGCACTTGGCGGAGCTTGAATGGGTCAGGATTGTTGTTAATCCTGTCGACGGGGTGGTTGTTCTCATGGATTCCAAACAGTCCCAAGACGTCATGAGACGAAACGTTCAGCTTGAGAAAGAATTTGAGTGTCTGGTGGTAATTTATGCCTGGAAGTTAAAGTCTGAGGAGCGATCAAAGTCGACTCCAAACTGGACGAAGGCGGTTGCATCAGTCTTGGAGAGTCATAACGACGAAGCTGAGACGGCATCGGGGACGGATCCATCGGTCGACGGATCGACGGATCTCACCTGGTATGAATGGGAGGAGTCTGCTGAGATAGTTTCTGGAAAAGTGCCACTCGCAATGCCTGCGATAGGCGAGGACGGTGAAACCAAGAAGTACCCATCGATGCCGTGCGTGACTTCTGAGCGAATACAGCACAGAGAGAAGGCTGTGAAAGTTGTACGATTCTTCGACGCTTTAGTATCCAGGCCGGTAGGCCGGAAAGAGATGTTGACCAACCCTGATGCATTGGCATCAATGAAGAAAGAGTGGTCGGGATTAATCGACCAGGGGGTCTTTGATCTTGGCGCGGTGCGTGAATATGACGCTGTAGCCAGAGAAGCAAAAGCGAAGGGGGAGGAAATACACATGGCTCGCGCACATGGCATTTGCGTTGAAAAGCACTCACAGTTGCCTGTTGGTGATCCTAAAAGGAAGTTCAAGGGTAGAGGCGTGTTGCTGGGGAACCAAGTGAAGAACCAAAGCTTTGAGGCTGCGATGTTTCAAGATTTGGGGAACTCTCCTGCTTCGTTTGAAGCCTCGCGTTGGGCGGATTTTCTGGGTTGTCATGATGGCTGGGATGTGCAGATGGCCGACGCTGTTCAGGCGTATATACAGGCCACCTTGGGAGGCACGCCGTGTTGGATTGAATTGCCACCGGAGGCCGTGCCAAGTGAATGCAAATGGGATAAGTACAGAAGACCAGTCGTCCCGTTGAGGAAGGCGCTGTACGGACACCCAGATGCGGGAACATTTTGGGAGCAGCACTGCGATGAATCGGTGCGTGCCGTTGGTTTTGAGCCCATCGGCGAAGAATGGCCTTCAGTGTACATTCATGAAAAGCTCCAGCTTGTTCTGGGTGTGTATGTCGACGACTTCAAAATGGCAGGGCCGCAGAAGAACCTTGCCCAAGGGTGGAGCATGTTGCGTACACGTTTGAAGATTGAGCCCGAGACTGGACTTGAAATGTACCTTGGTTGCAATCAAAGCAAGGGAAACGTCACTCTCGGGAACGGACACCGAGTAACAACGGTGACCTATGACATGGAACAGTTCCTACGTTCCTGTGTCGACCGCTATCTTGATGTGGCGGGCGACGTGAAGTTGAATAAGGTTGTCACCCCTGAGTTGCATGAAGAAACAAAGAATCACGTCTCACGGAAGCCTGCCAGAGAGGGGCCGTCAGTCGTGTGCAATTGGTGTAACAATCTTGTGCCCACCGACGGTTCTGCCACAGTGCCGGACCAACGGGGAGGGACTCATGAGTTGGCCATGAAGGAGCCCGTGCGTGGACACCTTGCTCCGCATGCCGCTAGCGTACTGATGAAGTTGCTGTACGGTGCGCGGATTGCTCGCTTCGATTTGTTGCGGCAAGTGAATCGCCTGGCACGGAATGTGCACAGGTGGACTGACTCCGATGATCGGGGTTTGCATCATTTGATGTGCTATGTGCATCATACGAAACATTGGCGCATGGTCGGTTGGGTCGGAGACTCCATGGATGATGTGCACTTGGCCTTGTATGCAGGCGCTGACTTTGCAGGATGCGTCGACTCGCTACGTTCCACCTCTGGTGGACACTTGAATATACAAGGGCCTAATACTCGGTTTCCGTTGTCTGGCAGCTCAAAAAGACAGGGTTGTGTGAGTCACTCAACTCCTGAGGCCGAAATAGTTGCGGCCGATGTTGCCATGAGGGCAATGGGTATGCCTGCTCTAAAGTTGTTGCAGCGGATTCTCAAGAAGTCACCGAACTTTGTGTTCTATGACGATAACAAGGCTATGATCGGTGTCGTGCGATCGGGGAGAAACCCCACGATGCGCCACCTTGAGAGAAGCCATGGTGTTAGCATTTAGTGGATGCATGAGATGTTCACACGTGATTACATGTACTTGGCGTATGAGGTCACCGACAGGATGGCGGCCGATATTTACACCAAGGCGTTCAATGATGGGCGCAAATGGAAACATGCATGTTTGCAGATTGGTCTACTTGACCCGAGCTTGCTGTCTGCCCCGGATACCCTCAAGGCGCTCACACCCACGTGTGATCCCATAAAGGGGACCATGCAGACCGCTTCGGGGACAGTTGACGGAGTTCCAACATTTCCGTACACACACATACCGATCATGCCCCAGGACCTATGGTGGTCTGGATTAACATCTAAAGAGGGATTGCATGAGCATGAAGGACATGATCCGGTTGTTGTTGCCAAGGGACCCAGATTGATGCGTGTAAAACCTCCACTCGCGGTTATGACACCGTTTGGGAGCAAGTGGCTTCGCTCCACTTGGTTTCTGAAGAATGGGTCATGGCTCAAAGTTGAGGATAGAGTTGACCCGGGGCTACAATGTGTGCGAATTGATGGTTGGGTTGAACGCGCAGTTTGGCAGTTTCATCCCGTACCGGTCGCTGCACCGGCGCGGAAACGGTCTCCACGACCACGACCAATTCACGTCGGGTCCGGGGATGTTGACATGCAGTCCGTGCTGGCCGCATTTGTTGAAGAACTGTCGAACGAGCGCATAGAGTTGAAGTGTGTTAACGACCTTGCTTTGGAAACGTTGCTCCGATTGAAATTGCTCATGCGTTGTCTGCATATCAATCTCGAGCAGCTTGTCCCTGGTCGTTGTTTTGTTCCGTATCGCATTGCGGTGAAGCACAAGCCACAGTTAGCGCCGGGTATTGAACTCGCGATGGTCAAACATGACGGTGGTGTGCTTCGCGCTCCTGTTCATGTCTCGCTTCCTGGTATGCGAACTCGCACAGTCGTCACTCTTTACAGTGTTGACTTGGCTCGGCCCATCGTGCTGATGGCATGTTCCGAACCGCGTAACTGGTTCACTGCTCTTGCCCGCCATGACGGGCCGCAGGTTGTCACCATAACTCTGGTTGATGACTTACTGAGCGAGTACGGGGGGAGAATCGCCAGACATGTGCTTACCAAACCTTCCGATTTGTTGTTCTTCGCCGGGCCTTGCACGGGGGGATCATCATGGGCACGCCTCAACAAGACTCGCGGCATGGACACCGCAGAGAAAATCGAGGCCAAACAAAGAGAATTTTGGAGATTATTTGAACGGTTCGTTGAAATTAAACGGCATGCCATGACAAAACGAGCTGCGATTTTGTTTGAGTTGCCTGGAAGTTGTGATTATTGGAAAGATGAGAGACTGCGTGAGGTCGTGCATGATGGGACTAGTCACGAGTTTGATGGGTGTCGCTATGGCAAGAAACAAAGATATGCAAAGAAACCCATGCCAAGCAAGAAACCATGGAGAGTTGTCTCATGGAACTTTGAACTTGGCGGCTCGTTGTCAAAAAAATGCAATGGAAACCATGAGCATGGACCTTGTGCTGGTCGTGAAACCAAAGAAACCCAGTTGTACACGTCTATAATTGTGGGTGTGATCCTTCGCCGTTTTCGTGCTCGAGCAAGGTGCCTTAAACCGGCACCGTTGAAACTCGCTCTTGCTTGCATTACGCGAAGGAGATCGCGGAAGCACCAAGCTACTGCGAGCGAAATCTGCACCACCCCAACTGCACAACCGAGGTGCTGGGTCAGTCCCGAACCTCTGGTGCATACGGGGAGCTGGGTCAGTCCCGAACCCCAAGCTTCAAGAAGGAGCTGGACGAGTTCGTCACCTCAATCTGAAGCTGGGATCATATTGGGACTATTCCGTGGCTTCATTTGCAGCTGCTTATTTTGGGTTTTCCTGGTTCTGGAGAATATCATCAAGATGACTGCCAATCCGAATGTCGTCAATACGAATGAGTTCTTCTGCGTGCCTGTTGGGAAATCTAGGCAAGCAGCAATCTTCTTGGGAAATTTGGTGAAGAACGCCATCGAGGACGGCAAGAGGATACCCAAGAGGATGGAGATGAGCAGCGACCTGGGTATGTGCGTGAAGTGGATCGAGGACATAGGCGTCCCCGCCATTTATGCATACTCTGCGTACTACTCTGCCAAGGGCCGCGGGATGATGAAAGGTGAAGGGCAGTCTATGAGGGTTGCCTTAGAGTTCATCAGCAAAGTTTTCGGACAGCTTTCTGCCGACGAATGCATGCTTGGATGGAGGGAATTCTGCAACAAGGGAAAGAAGATCGTGTCGGCGCTGAACCAACTTTGCGGTGAGGCAACGATGCTGGCGAAGAACCCCGAGTTGCTCAACGTAACCACGTACTGCATGGAAGGGGCGGATATGTTGAGATCAATCGCGAACATCTGGGATCTCGCATTAGGCGTGGCCGAGGACAACGATGAACGGTCGTTCAAAGCCGCATTCCACCAGAACACCCCGGTTGGGGAGGTGTACAAAGAATTCATCAACGACGAGTCATCTAGGGCATCGTCATCGAGAAGGTGGAGGAGCTCTGAGGAGTTCCAGACAACTGCAGAGTTTGAGAGGCACGACCGGAGAATCGCAAGATACAGGGATCGAAACTGGGGGAAAGTGTTCACGTTGAGCGTGATCAAGGCTCCCAAGATCGACTCCTACGGTCGTGGTTCCAAGGACGACTACCAGAAGAATTGGGACCTTGGGTTGGTATACCAGAATGAGCTGCAGGCATCGATGAAGAACCTCGCATATGCATTGAGGAGGGATGAGAATGCCAGCCAGAACAACCTATTGCGCTGGATGATCTGTGGGTCAACCCCCAGTGACATCTCTGACGCGTGTATCGGAGCGGTCAATTCGCTCATGTGCGTCTCTTTCATCATGAGGAGATTGCAGCCATTGCTCGGTGAGAAGGACTCCAAAGATCAGTCGTATACAGCTTATTTCCGTCCAGACAAAAGGGAGCTGAACGACCTCTACCGGGAGATTGAGTACGCCAGGGATTTCCTGTGGTGCATCGATATGATCTATGAGTCGAAGCTGCCTGCGATGAACATCAACTCCATCAGTTTGGCACCGCACGCGGCTGACAGGGCCGCTGAGAACCAAGATCGGCGCAAGTGGGTAAGCTGGATGAAGGAGATCGAGAAGAAGGCCGAGAAGGACGTCATGATCGAATTCTTCCAGAATAAATACTGCACGATTCATGAAATCGAGAGGGAACTGGAGAAGTACCCCGAGGATTTCGTGGTTGGGGAAGAGCCGACATGGTGGGTGATGGGCTCATCGAAGACGGAGCCGCCACGGAAGACGGAGCGACAGCAGAAGTCGGCATCAAGCTCCGGGCAAAGGAGTCAAACCGCTGGTGGGTCAGTCCCCCAGCCGGGAGCTCCAAGTGGGGGGTCGCAAGCCAGCGATGCTGTCAAGATCGACAACGAGATCATCGACTCCATTTTCCGAATGAACTCTGGCGGTGACGACGACAGATGGGTAATTATCAACCCAACTGCTGGACACGATACCTACACTTCATTCGAAGGGGGTACCACTTTGGGCGGCGCGACTGTCAATGTGAAATTCAACATAGACAACAATACGGGGTACCCAATCATACAAACTGTATTTGGGCCGTGTCTTGCAGAAGGCAAGAACGCAACATATTGGGAGTGTATGCTGAGATGCCTGACCTCTTCGCTATTGCACTTCGAGGAGAAGACCAGCGCGGAGAAGATCATTCTTTCCTATGTTGGGAAGGGAAATGCGGCATGGCTACAGCTGTATGCTTTCTTGTGTGCCCAAACAGGATGCTTGATTACTGGACGCCTTCCGGGCGCCAAAGCCATCAACGCGTTGATTCAGGCGGAGAAGAACCCGGACAACGCACCTGGACAGTTGAACCGGATTATCAATAGGCAGAAGAGGAGCCCCATTGGCGAGGCGACGATTCGCGACATGATGATCCACAAGAAGAGCTTCTTGGTCCTGGATTGGCCCCTGAGGGCCGTCAACTCGAAAGGGAGCACGAAGACCTTCCAGATGATGGTCAACGAACAGGGATGGACAAACATCGAGGAGAGATCATACTATGGGTCGAGTGAGCAAGTCTCCTCACCCAACGACACGTTGAATATCATCTCCCGATTGCAGAAGCTGGATAAGCTCATCGCTGAACGGCGGAGGCGAGACATGGATGACTCACCAATGTCGGTGCACATCTGGATGTCGCTATATGATTGGGTGTGCATGAGAGGATGCGGATGGCAGGTGACCGCCAACCCCATCATCGACTCCCTGCAGAAGGCGATATCTGACCTCGTCAACACATGCAAGGGCCTGGTCGTGGTGTGCGTGAATCGCGATGTTGCTTTCCATGGTGGAAGAGGGGACTTGGGGACGATCGCCAACAAGGTTAGCGAGATCTGCAAGGCGGCAGGCGCGCTGGTGACCGAGAACGATCGCCTGTGGCGCGTGGTCCATGCGCTCACAGGAAAGAACTACAAGATCCCTGGGAGCTCGAACTTGCAACACTTCCTCCTGAAGCGACTGCTGATTGAGAAATCCATCGATGCGGTCGCACCAAGCAACGCGTTTGTGTGTGAGCTGGAGGGGACGTGCATAAACGAGCCCGACCTTCGATTCAACATCCCGAAGAACATGGAGGAATCGAAGGTGAAATTCGAGTACAAGCCGACCTTCACTGCACAGTCGAAGAGGAAACAAGAGCGGCAAGATGAAGGACACGGCGAGCAGGATGCTTTTGGGAAAGCCGATGTCGGTGATCAACGTCTTCGATGGTATACGGTCACGGAGCTCAGCAAGTTTATCTGCGAACTTTGCGCTAAAGAGATGCAGATGAGCAAGTCGAAGGTGCTCGGACCGAAGTCGAAGTACAATCCCTCTTCTTGCTTGAACTGTTGCGCGAACTGGAACGCGGACACGAACGGTATTGCAATGTCTATCGAGGGGAAGAAAATGTACACGCGCCTCTTCGCGGAATGCGTGGTGGCAATCCCCGACCTTCAATACCTCATGGTGGACGTCAACAATATCCAGGCCATGATCACGATCATACGGGAGCTCGCGTATTCAAGGCTGAAGAAGGAGCTTTCTCACGTGGGATTCGTGAGCATGACTGTGGATCAAGCAGCGCAGTTCTACAACAACGGTCACGGGAAGCATTTGTGCGCATCCCGGGATGTGATCGTGTGCAAGAATTCCGAGGGAGTCGAGGAGAGGATGTCCATCTTCGTGATAGGCAAAGATCTTGGCAATGTGGCATATTCGTCCTGGATCAAGAGTGTGCTCGACCAAGGACCGATGTATGAACTCCTGGGACAAACCACGAACGAGGAATCCTTGGGAGACGTCGTCGAGATGGTGTTGGGATTCTTTGAGGTGATGTCGTACTTCCAGCGCGAACTGCCACTGTGGAAGGATGCATGGAAGATCAAGAGGGAGTTCGAGCAGTCAATAGTGCGACACCTCGCTGGGAACGTGACCCACACGACGGGCCAGAACAGAAAGCGGAACAGACCGTCCGCACAGATCGGCGTGCCCACGAAGGAGGTGCTTGACATCATGAACAAGGTCAAGCCCAGACATCCACGATCCCTGATCACCGAGCCCTCTGCACAAGGGTCCAAGAGAAAGGCCACGGAGGGCGAAGTTGAGGGTCTTGGTCAAGCACCAGACCCGAGTCGAAGTTCTCAGCCCAATGCTGAGAAGGAAGATAAGAAGCAGCGAGTGATCGACGGGCGGAGAGCGGCACGAGGATTCCTGGAGTCAATGGAGAAGTGCATGGGAGATATGGGGATCTGTAAGAAGTGCGCGAACCTGGCCCACGACGGCGACTGCATGGACATTGAAGAGGCTGCTGGAAATGAGAAGGCGATGAAGGTGCTCCGTGAGCTACTCAGCAGTGACCCTGTTTCATCTGATGAAGACATGGGGGATACGGAGGAACCGTCCTCATCAACGTCCAAGGAAAGAAAGAAAGGGGCACAAGCAGGGAAAGAAACAATTGAGATGTACAGCTACACCATTAATTTGGTGGAAATGGCTGACACGGCTGAGGGAGGAGAGCTACAATGTGGTGGCGTCGACCTCACCTACAACCCGTGCGGGGACAACAGGCCATTCAAGAAGACGCTTGAGATGGGATGCGACACCATCCCGTGCTACATCCCGAAGTATGGCGATGTGAGTGATGTGCACTTGCCATGGGCGTATGCGTCCATCGTTGACCCCAAATACTTTCCCTAAGGTGCAATCCTTGAGCAAGTGGACGTGATGCAACTTGGCAAGAGTGTCAACTTCTGCATTGCTCCTTTCGACGGTGCTCCACTATGCAGGATTGGTGATGAGCGCTCGGTATTTACTACAAGGGACCAAGCAAACCAGCTATCTCACGACCTATGCAGAGTCCTTCGACACAAGATCGGCAATTGCCGAGGAAGTGCTTTCAGGTGCGACGAGGGTGGATGGGTCGACATTGATGCTGTCATTGACGACCGGATCAACGACATATTCCCACCATACACCACGAGAGCGAAACGATACATGGGCATCATGGAGGTGATCAAGTGGCAGGAATCCGGAAGCAGAAAATCGAGAGTCCAGGTTTTGGCAGCAAGGTTTCCGAGCATCATGAACCCGAACGATACGAGGGCAGCCAGGGAGGAAATGACCGAAGCTGGCGTGGATCGGGACGACATCGACAGGATGTTCAACAGATGCGATGGATGGTACAGACCTTGGTGCATCCGAGTCACAACCGGTCACAGTGATTTTGGATTCATGAGCTCATCCGCACTGGTGAATAGGTATTCCGCAAGAATGGGTGATTCTCTCGGAGGAGCATTCCATGTGACGTATGTGGAAAACCTGCCAAGCATCGTACGCTGTGGGTTAGTCCCGGCGGAATCGATGGCGGCAACAGGCTAGCACTGCACTTCGGGGCGTTTGCTCCATGGGATGAGATGAACGTGGCGACGAAGACAACGCTGCGGAACGTGAGGAGAGGGGATCCGATTGCGATCATCTACATTCCCAGTGCAACCCTCGCGCGGTATGGGGCTGCAGTCGCGGCTAATGGGACTTTCATGGTCTTTGACGTGATCCCGTTCTATGAGGTCAAGTCCATTTGGATTGGCAAAAGCAACGGAGGGGAACGCCTGGAGTACGCTGACATCAAGAGGGCGTACTCGAAGTGTGTGGAGAACGAGATCTGCCCTGGCTTTGTCAACTCTTCCCAAGAGTCGGCTGCGATGTTCCTCCAGAACGTCGCAAAGATCAGCGAGAGGATGCCGGAGACTGGGACAGGTGCCGATAATCTGCACTACATCGTTGACATGGTTAATCGTGCCTGCGAACTCTATCGAATCAACAAGATGGAAGAGTTCAATGCACAGGTCAACGAGGTCCGGGACGAAATCATCAAAGTCGTCATCCTGAATGACGAGACATGGGAAGGACTGAGGTGCCGGATATGTCCATCATGTGCGACCGCGATCCCCACCTGCTTCTGCTTATGCCTGGAATGCGAAGCACAACTGATCTCCATCGGAAGGTCTTACATTCACATCAAATCCGATGACGAGGAGGACAACCAAAACCCCAACGTCTCTGGAGATGCCAGGCGTGCACAGGAAGAAGCTAACCACGATGCGGCAGCACAGGAGGATGAAGACGAAGCGGAGGAAGTTCCGGGAGAAGATGACGACATGGACACGCAAGGATATACATCCGGCTTTGCGTCAGAAGAAGAAGACAGCGGTTGGCATTACCGCGACACCGATCTGGCGTCACGGGACATTATAAGTTCCCAACGGATGGCGATCTGCCTTGACGAGCCGCGTGAGGCTCAGTACATGGCAGGATTTATCGCACTCCAGATGTCCATGATGTGGGGGATGTTCGAGGGTGGTGAGGAGAGAACGATGAATGCCAAGCTCGAGGGGAGAGAGGGCTGCCCTTACCACAATGATTTCAAGAGGTACCCCAACATCACTGAGCACGATCAGGAAGGTATACTTTTGCCATCAACAATAACGAAGATTTCTCAATCGGAGAATGTTCGGACAAGAGCCTTCAGATCGGTTGAGGAGCGTGACGAATATATCCGTATGATGGTGAACAAATGCGAGGGACTTTACACGTTCTACAAGCTGTGGATTGCAGCGAGAATCCTCGATGTCACCAAGGAAGAAATGAAGCTCCTGGTCAAGGACCGAGTGCACCCGGTGGGTGATATTATTTTCAGATGTTTTGCACTAGCTTTCAACTGTAAGTTTATATCATTCGTGAGGGATGGCCTGAACCTTGGCAAACATGGTTACACGGTCAACGTGAGCGCCATCATCTCGGCCGTCGACCCGAACAAATGCGACCCACCCCTGCTGGATTGGTGCCTTCGGAAAGGGCACTGGTTGCCAGAGGACTACAACAAGAAGTGTGTCCGGGCACGAGAAGCCCAGAAGAACTTGGACGAGGAGTTCCGTCGACGCACTCACAGACTGTCCATTGGGGACCGGTATGCGTAGTGAAGATGTTGATTGCGGCACGATGTGGGTTAGTCCCCATCTGTTGCTTGCGTCTCATCAACACCATTGAGACGGAACGACTCTACATTATGATATGATTTCATATATCCAAGTTGACTGGATGTGTACATGGTTACATACTCCGACGACTATGACGCTCTGGATATTCATGGATGGGACTATTACCTTATAGATGATATCTTTTCATTATTTATACATTGTCCATGGTATCTGGAATGGCTATGATTTGCATTGATTACTCACCGATGTTTCTTTGCCGGAGATATGCAGACCGATCACAAGCGGGCGCGTCTGGTGGTCTTTTGTGGCCAACCCATTTATGGATGACAGCTGCGCGATGCGCAAATGCGGCAGCTGGAATGTTCACTGGCGGTCAAGTGAAGTGGCCACAGTGTATTATATACACCTGCATATGGATGTGTGCTTCGATTGGAGGATGAATGTTTCACTTTTCGTACAATCGAACCCGGCATGTTTCACAGCGAATGAACGGTGTAGTGATAGCAAGTAAAAGAATGCACGACACGATTTCGTAGTTGAAGCCGTGGCCAGTGGAACGTTTTGTGGTGGTTGGACCGCATGATGAACAATGCGACCCAAATGGGGGATGTTAAAACCCTCTAGGCCCCGTGCCGAAATTGGGTAGCTGTTCTGAGGTCCTTGTTGGTGTTGCTTCCCAAGTTCCATTGTTCGCCATTTGGCTCAAGACACAATTGAGGTTCAAGATCTGATGTGTGACTGCAGACCTACGTGATCGGCATTAAGAGCAAAACAACTGCTTGCGCCGCATTGTCAGGACTACTGTTGTAACTATCATTCCTTCTCCCTTACAACGTTTACACGGGTTCGGCTATAACGGCATCGTCCGTATACACCTTTCTACGTGGTTGGTATTAAAGCTTGAGGGTTCGGTGCACAGCGTCCCACGGGACGTCACCTTGCCGTCTCTTGACATGTGGCTTGTTTACCCCAACTAACCCATTGCCTGGGCACAGGTTCGTGCCCGAATCACAAATCATCACTTTTTCGATCGTCCCCCGCCCTAATTGAATCATCACTTTCTGGATCATCATGGGGGGGCTGCCGCCCCCCAACCCCCCCCCGCTACTTTTAGATGTTTGGCCACAACTTGAATGATCACTTTTTCGATCATCCCCAACCCCCCCGCTGCCCCCCCGCTACTTTTTACATTTTTTACCCCCAATTGAATAGTCACTTGTTCGATCACCATTGGGGGGCTGCCCCCCCCCTACTTCTCAGATTTTTTGCCCTAGTTGAATCATAATTTTCTTGATCATCGAGCTGCCACCCCCCCCCCCCCAAACCCCCCCTCTACTTTTAGATTTGTGGCCCCCAATTTGAATCATCACTTTTTCGATCGTCATGCGGTAGCCCCCCCCCCCCAACTTCCCCGCCACTTCGAGATGTTTTGCCCCTAATTGAATCATCACTTTCTGGATCATCATGGGGGGGGCTGCCGCCCCCCCAACCCCCCCGTTATTTTTAGATGTTTGGCCACAACTTGAATGATCACTTTTTCGATCATCGTGGGGGGGGCTGCCGCCCCCCCCAACCCCCCCGCTACTTTTTAGATTGTTTGCCCCCTCGCTGGTTTTTAGATTTCTTGCCCCCTAATTGAATCATCAGTTTTTCGATCATCATGGGGGGGGGGCTGCCGCCCCCCCAACCCCCCCGCTACTGATCCAGAAAGTGATGATTCAATTAGGGGCAAAAAATCGAAAAAGTGCGGGGGAAGTTGGGCGGGGGGCTGCCGCATGACGATCGAATGATTGAATTAGGGGCAAAAAATCTAAGGGGCAGTTTTAGATTTTTGGCCTCCTCGCTGGTTATTTAGATTTCTTGCCCCTAGTTTTTCGATCATCATGGGGGGGCTGCCGCCCCCCCCAACCCCCCCGCTACTTGTTAAATTGTTTACCCCTAATTGAATCATCACTTGTCCTCTACTTTTAGATTTGTGGTCATGCGGTAGCCCCACCCCCCCCCCAACTTCCCCGCCACTTCAAGATGTTTTGCCCCTAATCGAATCATCACTTTCTGGATCATCATTGGGGGGGCTGCCGCCCCCCCAACCCCCCGCTATTTTTAGATGTTTGGCCACAGTTTGAATGCTCACTTTTTCGATCATCGTGGGGGGGCTGCCGCCCCCCACAACCCCCCCGCTACTTTTTAGATTTTTTGCCCCCTCGCTGGTTTTTAGATGTCTTGCCCCCTAATTGAATCATCAGTTTTTCGATCATCATGGGGGGGCTGCCGCCCCCCCCAAACCCCCCCCGCTACTGATCCAGAACAGTGATGATTCAATTGGGGCAAAAATCGAAAAGTGCGGGGGACGTTGGGGGGGGCATTGCCGCATTGACGATCGATGATTCAATTAGGGGGCAAAAAATTAAGGGGAAGGTTTAATTTATGGCCTCTCGCTGGTTATTTAGATTTCTTGCCCTAGTTGAATCAATCACTTTTTCGATATCATGGGGGGGGACTTGTTCGATCACCATTGGGGGGCTGCCCCCCCCCCCCCGCTACTTCTCAGATTTTTTGCCCCAGTTGAATCATTATTTTCTTGATCATCGAGCTGCCACCCCCCCCCCAAACCCCCCCTCTACTTTTACATTTGTGGTCATGCGGTAGGCCCCCCCCCCGTACGAGGGAACTTTATGTATAATGTGAACGGGCCATTCGCCTTTTGATAACCAAGTCTTAGTAAAGAGAATTTGTAAAATTCTAGATGGTTCCAGCCCAGGAGGGGCCCTGTCAGGACCCTTGATTTTTAGAATTTTTAGAATTTTTAGAACTTTTAGAATTTTTAGAATTGAGTTGTAAAAATTCCAAAAATTCTAAATTTTTTGGGGTCCGAGTTTTAGATTTTTGAGATCTTTTTGAACTCAATTCTAAAAATTCTAAAGATCGGACCCCCGAAATTTAGAAATTTTTGAATTCTAGATGGTCCCAGCCCAGGAGGGGCCCAGCCAGGACCTTTGATTTTTAGAATTTTTAGAACTTTTAGATTTTTTAGAATTGAGTTCTAAAAAATTCTAAAATTTCTTAAATTCGGACCCCCAAAATTTAGAATTTATAGAATTTTTAGAACTCAATTCTAAACATTCTAAAAATTCTAAAAATCGGACCCCCGAAATTTAGAATTTTTAGATTTTTTTGAACTCAATTCTAAAAATTGTAAAAATTCAAAAAATCGGACCCCCGAAATTTAGAATTTTTAGAATATTTAGAATTCAAGATGGTCCCGGCCCAGCCAGGACCCTTGATTTTTAGAATTTTTAGTATTTTTGGAATTGAGTTCTAAAATTCGGACCCCCATTTTTTTGATGTTTTAGAATTTTTAGAACTCAATTCTCAACATTCTAAAAATTCTAAAAATCGGACCCCCGAAATTTAGAATTTTTAGAATTCTAGATGGTCCCAGCCCAGGAGAGGCCCAGCCAGGACCTTTGATTTTTAGACTTTTTAGATTTTTTTAGAACTTTTATAATTTTTAGAATTGAGTTCTAAAAAATCTAAAAACTCTAAAATTCGGACCCCCAAAATTTAGAATTTATAGAATTTGTAGAACTCAATTCTAAAAATTCTACAAAATCTAAAAATCGGACCCCCGAAATTTGGATTTTTGGTTTTTTAGAACTCAATTCTAAAAATTCTCAAAAATTCTAAAAGTTCTAAAACATCTAAAAATTGTAAAAATGAAGGGTCCTGGCTGGCTGGGACCCTCTAGAATTCTAAAAAATCTAAAAATTCTAAATTTCGGGGGTCCGATGTTTAGAATTTTTGGAATTTTTGGAACTCAATTCTAAAAATTCTAAAAGTTCTAAAAATTCTAAAAATCAAGGGTCCTGGCTGGGCCTCTCCTGGGCTGGGACCATCTAGAATTGTAAAAATTCTAAATTTCGGGGGTCCGATTTATAGAATTTCTAGAATTGAGTTCTAAAAATTCTAAAACATCAAAAATTTTGGGGGTCCGAGTTTTAGAATTTTTAGAATTTTTAGAACTCAATTCCAAAAATACTAAAAGTTCTAAAAATTCTAAAAATCAAGGGTCCTGGCTGGGCCCCTCCTGGGCTGGGACCATCTTGAATTCTAAATATTCTAAAAATTCTAAATTTCGGGGGTCCGATTTTTTGAATTTTTACAATTTTTAGAGTTGAGTTCTGAAAATTTTAAAAATTCTAAACTTCGGGGTCCGATTTTTAGAATCTTTGGAATTGAATTCTAAATATTCTCGAAATTCTAAATTTGTGGGGTACGAATTTTAGAACTTTGAGATTTTTTTAGAACTCATTTAAAAAGCTTTTAAAAGGTCTAAAAAATCAAAAAAAAAGCTAAAAATCAAGGGGCCCCTCCTGGGCTGAGACCATCTAGAATTCTAAAAAATATAAAGTATTTTTTGAGAGTTCAATTCTATAGTTTCAACATCAATAAACACTGAGCATCCTGCACGCCCCTGGGCCAGGACGTGAAAGGCATGTCGCCCCCTTTGTTCGCGAGTAAGCAGAGAGGTTGGAAAGAGTGAGGAAGGGATGGGAAGGTGGAGGACATGCCTCTCACTAGCGTAAAAGGGGTAGGAAGAGAAATGAAAGATGCTTCTCTTTTTAGCTGTTGGATGGGGTGAAGGCAATTCACCCTTTCATGCTACTCCTTTCTCTTTTCCACGCCTTTACCCACAACCGCAAGTAGCTGTGTGTTGGATAAAGGCTTGGGAGACGAAGGATAGAGAGTGAGGGATAGAGATGAATGCTGGGCCAGCCCTCACAAGGCTTCTCTCTTCGTTCGTCCATCATTATCTCTTCATCCACATCCTTTATCTCTCCTTAAAGACCGGGACAGAAGATAGGAAAAGGACAGGCAATGGAGCTTCAGCTCGTCTCATGCCTTCGCCAGCTCTAGAGCCAACATAAGAGAGGGAGAAGGGGTGACATCTCTTTCTCTCACGTAGAGTCCTTGCCACTATTTCAGAATGAAGAAATGGCGTGGGAAGGCGCGTGAGAGGGAGATGACCAGGTCCCCCATCATTATCCTATCTGTTAGAGCTGTGGGGCCAACGGAGAGAGCAAGAGAAAGAGGGTCAACAGGAAAGAGATGATTGGGGAAGAGATGGAGAGTGAACGGAAAAGCTGGGACAATAAGGACATTCCAGCTCGTCTAGCTTTCATTCACTTCCCTTCTCTTGATCTCCCTCGTTTCTGGGCAAGAGGTTGGGAAAGAGAAGCTGAATAGAGGTGAAGAAAGAGGAATTCATTTGTAACTGCTGGAAAGAACTGGCCAGCGGATGGGATTTCCTCTGGCCACCTCTCACCTAATCACTTTACCTCTCTCGTCATCAATTTCCTTTCTCCTTTCCATTCTCACCGTTGCCACGGCTAGGAAAGAAGAAGGGGTGAAGAGATAGGAGAGAGAACTAGAATGAAGAACCCAGATGACATGAAAGACGTTCTGGATTCTGTGACATGGTTAAGGGAAAGGAAATGTTGGTGATAGAGAAGGAGAAGGAGTTGCATTCCTTTCTCTTGCATTCAATCCTCGCCACTCCAGAATTAAGAGATGGCAAGGGAAGGCGTGTGAGAGGGAGATGACCAGCTCCTCCATCATTATCCTACCTGTTAGAGCTGGAGCTGGGCAAGGAATGTCTCTCTCCACTACTTGTTGTGAACTCTAGGGATCGCGTGCCAGGTAAACGACCGGAGAGAGCGAGAGATGGGCGGTCATATGATGGCTAATGAAAGAGAAGGCGCCATCATCACTTTCACTTTTTACTTCTCATTACCTACCTCCCATCATCTCTAGCTTCTAAATCTTGGATGTGGATGAGGGAGGAGATAGGATGAGAGGGAAAACGTGACAAGGTGAGCCCACCCACTCTCCTTCACCCACCTTTTTAATCTCCTTTTCTCTCGCTTGCAGGTGATGATGAGTGAAGAAGCGAGCGAAGAGTCAGGGCAAGCAAGGAAGAGACAGGGAAAGAGATGTTACTATCATAAAAATGTTTCCATATTCTAAGAGTATAAATCAGAGACGCTTTATCATTTGAGATGCTTTCCATCTCTTGCATTCCCTTTCTCCATTCTATTTCCCTCTCATGTCACTCCCACAGCTATTAAAAGAGAACGGGAATGACAGGTACACATATTTGGAATTGGACAATAAGGACATTCCAGCTTGTCTAGCTTTCATTCACTTCCCTTCTCTTGACCTCCCTCGTTTCCCAAAGAAACTTATAACTGGGCAAGAGGTTGGGAAAGAGAAGCTGAAAAGAGGTGAAGAAAGAGGAATTCATTTGTAGCTGCTGGAAAGAATTTCTTTTCTCCTTTCCATTCTCACCGTTGAAACGGATAGGAAAGAGATAGGAAAGAGAATTAGAATGAAGAACCCAGATGACTAAGGAAACAAGATGGTTGGATGGCCATCCATCTCCTTGCCCACTCTCTCATATCTTTCCCCGCCCCCACCTCCATCTCAAGGAAGCTGTAGGTGGTGAGGAATAGAAATGAAGGGGGTAAGGTGGTAAGATAGAGGCTTGAATCATGAGGCCAGACAGCCATCCTCCCCTCTCGCCTTTTTTTCTTGGCGTATCTTCACTTTCCAAGAATATATTTTACCATCCTCATCCATCTCCCAGCCAATGAAAATGAGGTGAGGGGATGGGGCCGTGAGACCCAACCTCTGCTTCCGAGAAAAAGAGTTGGGGTGATAAAGGGAAACAAGAAGGGGGGATAAATAAGCAATAGCCCACCCTTCCTTGAGATCTTATTGGTAGGCATTTCCTGTCTATAGACTCTCTAGACCCAATTCTGAATTGATTCTTGTAATCTACAGTACCAAGTCTTGGTCATTTCTGTATCACCTATTAATCACTTGTCTCTACTTTGCTCCATTGATAAGACTTCTGAAGTCCATGACATCAATAATCGCAAGGCAAGAGAAACACCAAGAGCTGAGAAAGATAATTAAATTTGAGATACGCTAAAATAGATTATAAACAATGTTGAATTGGAATTAGTTTCTGGATTGACCTGACCGTGCAAATCTGCGACGCTGCTATCCCTTTTTTCGCGCAGATCAAGTGGCAAGTGCTGAAAAAGGAGCCGGTTCACATTATACGCATTGTTCCCTGCCACCCCCCCACCCCCCCAACTTCCCCGCCACTTCAAGATGTTTTGCCCCTAATTGAATCATCACTTTCTGGATCATCATGGGGGAGCCCCCCCAACCCCCCCGCTATTTTTAGATGTTTGGCCACAATTTGAATGCTCACTTTGTCGATCATCGCGGGGGGCTGCCGCCCCCCCCAACCCCCCCGCTACTTTTTAGATTGTACGCCCCCTCGCTGGTGTTTAGATTTCTTGCCCCTAATTGAATCATCAGTTTTTCGATCATCATGGGGGCTGCCGCCCCCCCCCAACCCCCCAGTTGGGCGGGGGGCTGCCGCATGACGATCGAATGATTCAATTAGGGGCAAAAAATCTAAGGGGAAGTTTTAGATTTTTGGCCTCCTCGCTGGTTATTTAGATTTCTTGCCCCTAGTTGAATCATCAGTTTTTCGATCATCATGGGGGGGGACTTGTTCGATCACCATTGGGGGGCTGCCCCCCCCCCCCCCGCTACTTCTCAGATTTTTTGCCCCAGTTGAATCATTATTTTCTTGATCATCGAGCTGCCACCCCCCCCCCAAACCCCCCCTCTACTTTTACATTTGTGGTCATGCGGTAGGCCCCCCCCCCCCAACTTCCCCGCCACTTGAAGATGTTTTGCCCCTAATTGAATCATCACTTTCTGGATCATCATGGGGGAGCCCCCCCAACCCCCCCGCTATTTTTAGATGTTTGGCCACAATTTGAATGCTCACTTTGTCGATCATCGCGGGGGGGCTGCCGCCCCCCCCCAACCCCCCCGCTACTTTTTAGATTGTACGCCCCCTCGCTGGTTTTTAGATTTCTTGCCCCCTAATTGAATCATCAGTTTTTCGATCATCATGGGGGGGGGCTGCCGCCCCCCCCAACCCCCCCGCTACTGATCCAGAAAGTGATGATTCAATTAGGGGCAAAAAATCGAAAAGTGCGGGGGAAGTTGGGCGGGGGGCTGCCGCATGACGATCGAATGATTCAATTAGGGGCAAAAAATCTAAGGGGCAGTTTTAGATTTTTTGCCTCCTCGCTGGTTATTTAGATTTCTTGCCCCTAGTTGAATCATCAGTTTTTCGATCATCATGGGGGGGCTGCCGCCCCCCCCCAACCCCCCCGCTACTTTTTAAATTGTTTACCCCTAATTGAATCGTCACTTGTTCGATCACCATGGGGCCCCCCAACCCCCCCGCTACTTCTCGGATTTTTTGCCCCAGTTGAAACATTATTTTCTTGATCATCATGGTGGGGGGCTGCCGCCCCTCCCCCCCAACCCCCCCGCTACTCGCCCAGACCATCGCAAAAGAGTAACCCCGCAGCTACAGCACGTGTGATGAGACCGTGTCCGTGCGCGTGCACTGCGTGTTCCTTTTGATACACACGTTTCTCAGTACATGCAGCCCTGAGTGCATTAAGTTTTTTCTTGATGGCTAAAAAAGTTGTTTTTTGATTGCTAAAAAAGTTTCTTTTTGATTGTTAAAAAAGTTTTTTTTGATATCCTTCCCGGCCTCGCTGAGCGTCGTGGAGAATGAATGTCAACATTTACTACGTGGCGCAGTCAGGACTTTCTTTGGGTTTCTATCCCGTTGTCCGCAATGTGCCGCGAACCCTCTCCCCCACAGGAGCAGACAGTCAGACAACCTTTCTCATGCGTGGTGAAAAGACAGCTCGTTCCTCTTGAAGTCACTGCAACTCCTTTTGACACTTCATTGCTTGGCATTCTGCAGCCTGACGTTGAAGCATCGTAGTCAGAGCTTGAGCATTCAAGAACTTGAAGACGTTGATGATTTTACTTGTAGCGTTCCTGCTCCCTGCCCTTTATTTATTGCCTTCAGGTTTTGAAGATGGCTTGAGACTTGCAGAAATGTATAAGTATATCCTACTGTAAAAAGCCCAAAATGCTGGTGTGACATTCTGCATACTTACGCTTTCTTTTGGCTCAGGAGCAAAGGGTGCGCTCCGTGCTGTGTAAGTTTTTTTTGAATGGTAGCGTGAGCCCTACGTGAAGGGGCCGGATAGCCAAGGCAATACCAAGAGGAGTCTCCAGCTTTTGGAGGAGGCAGAGGCGGAAGGCGAAGGGACTCCAGCCCCAAGTCAGCTGGAGAGCAGTTTGGTAGAGACCGAAAAAAGAAGAAAAGGAGGAGAAAGAAGAAGGAATAGAAAAGGAACGGTTGGAGATCCAAAGAAAGGCGGCCCCAAAGGCAAAGGAGGCCAAGGAGTAGACGTAAGAGGTTCGACGGAGGTGAAGAGATGGCGCTAAGTGGTCCTTTTGGTTCTTTAGGCTGCTGGCAGAGGCAAGAAAGAGATCGAGAGCTGGTTGCCGGAAAACCCCAACAAGCGACAAAAAAATCTTTAGGGGTCATAGAAGTTTGCAACGCTCATGATTTTCATGAGGGTCGACAACCGTCATGATTTTCATAGTGGTTGACAACCGTCATGATTTTCATGGCGGTTTGCAACCGTCATGGTTTTCATGGCGGTTGCCAACGCGTATGATTTTCGGGGTTTACGTCCTTGGCGGCCGCAGCGTCCATGACGTTCATGGTTTTCATGGCGGTTGCCAACCGTCATGATTTTCATGAGGGTTGACAACCGTCATGATTTTCATAGTGGTTGACAACCGTCATGATTTTCATGGCGGTTTGCAACCGTCATGGTTTCCATGGCGGTTGCCAACGCGTATGATTTTCGGGGTTTACGTCCTTGGCGGCCGCAGCGTCCATGACGTTCATGGTTTTCATGGCGGTTGCCAACCGTCATGATTTTCATGAGGGTTGACAACCGTCATGATGTTCATGCGGTTGGCAACCGTCATGATTTTTCATGGCGGTTGGCAACGCGTACGTTTTTCGGGGTTTACGTCCTTGGCGGCCGCGGCCGCAGCGTCCATGACGTTCATGGTTTTTATGGTGGTTGACAACCGTCATGATTTTTCATGGAGGTTGACAACCGTCATGATGTTCATGGGGGTTGACAACCGTCATGATTTTCATGGCGGTTGGCAACGCGTATGTTTTTCGGGGTTTACGTCCTTGGCGGCCGCAGCGTCCAAGACGTTCATGGTTTTCATGGCGGTTGCCAACCGTCATGATTTTCATGAGGGTTGACAACCGTCATGATTTTCATAGTGGTTGACAACCGTCATGATTTTCATGGCGGTTTGCAACCGTCATGGTTTCCATGGCGGTTGCCAACGCGTATGATTTTCGGGGTTTACGTCCTTGGCGGCCGCAGCGTCCATGACGTTCATGGTTTTTATGGTGGTTGACAACCGTCATGATTTTTCATGGTTGACAACCGTCATGATGTTCATGGGGGTTGACAACCGTCATGATTTTCATGGCGGTTGGCAACGCGTATGTTTTTCGGGGTTTACGTCCTTGGCGGCCGCAGCGTCCATGACGTTCATGATTTTCATGGCGGTTGACAACCGTCATGATTTTCATAGTGGTTGACAACCGTCATGATGTTCATGGCGGTTGGCAACCGTCATGATTTTTCATGGCGGTTGGCAACGCGTATGTTTTTCGGGGTTTACGTCCTTGGCGGCCGCAGCGTCCATGACGTTCATGATTTTCATGGCGGTTGCCAACCGTCATGATTTTCATGGGGGTTGACAACCGTCATGATGTTCATGGCGGTTGGCAACCGTCATGATTTTTCATGGCGGTTGGCAACGCGTACGTTTTTCGGGGTTTACGTCCTTGGCGGCCGCAGCGTCCATGACGTTCATGATTTTCATGGCGGTTGCCAACCGTCATGATTTTCATAGTGGTTGACAACCGTCATGATGTTCATGGCGGTTGGCAACCGTCATGATTTTTCATGGCGGTTGGCAACGCGTACGTTTTTCGGGGTTTACGTCCTTGGCGGCCGCAGCGTCCATGACGCTCATGATTTTCATGGCGGTTGACAACCGTCATGATTTTCATGGGGGTTGACAACCGTCATGATGTTCATGGGGGTTGACAACCGTCATGATTTTCATGGCGGTTGGCAACCGTCATGATTTCATGGCGGTTGGCAACCGTCATGATTTTCGGGGCTTACGTCCTTGGCGGCCGCAGCGTCCATGACGCTCATGATTTTCATGACGGTTGCCAACCGTCATGTTTTTTTTTCATGGGGGTTTGATTTTCATGGCGGTTTGCAACCGTCATGATATTCATGGCGGCTGGCAACGCGTGTGATTTTCGGGGTTTACGTCCTTGGCGGCCGCAGCGTCCATGACGCTCATGATTTGCCTGGCGGTTGACAACCGACATGATTTTCATGGGGGTTGACAACCGTCATGATATAGGCACACAAAAATCGTCCGTTTTGTCAAAATGGCCGCATAAGGGGTTTTGCGGCAGAGAAGCGCCACTTGTGCGGCCGTTCATTTTTTCATGGTGGTTGGCAACGCCTGTGATTTTTTAAAGTGGTTGGCTGCGCCTATGATGTTTTCATGGTGGTTGGCAACGCATAAGGCACACAATCTGGCCGCACAAAGGCCCTTTTGTAAAAAAATGGCCGCACAAGGGGTTTTGCGGCAGACAAGCGTCACTTGTGCGGCCGTTCGGTTTTTATGGTGGTTGGCAACAACTATGACTTTTTAGAGTGGTTGGCAACGCCTATGATTTGTCATGGTGGTTGGCAACGCATGAGGCACATAAAAAAAAGGCCGCGGAAAGACCCTTGTGCTAAATATGACCGCACAAGGGGTTTTGCGGAAGAGAAGCACCACTTGTGCAGTCGTTCATTTTTCATGGTGGTTGCCAACGCCCATGATTTTTCATGGTGGTTGGCAACGCCCATGATTTTTTTCATGGTGGTTGGCAACGCCCATGATTTGTCATGGTGGTTGGCAACGCCCACGATTTGTCATGGTGGTTGGCAACGCTGATGATTTTTCATGGTGGGTGGCAACCCATATGATTTTTTGTAGGTGGTTGGCAACGCCCATGATTTGTCATGGTGGTTAGCAACACCCATGATTGTTTCATAATGGTTGGCAACGCCTATGATTTTTCCTAGTGGTATGCAACGCATATGAATTTCATGGTGGTTGGCAACGCATATGGTGTCATGGTGGTTAGCAACGCCTATGATTTTGCACGGCGGTTGGCAACGCATAAGGCACAGAAAATGGCCGCGCAAAGGCCCTTTTGCTAAAAATGGCCGCACAAGAGGTTTTGCGGCAGAGACGCACCACTTGTGCGGCCGTTCATTTTTTCATGGTGGTTGGCAACGCCTGTGAATATTCATGGCGGTTGGCAACGCCCATGATTTTTCATGGTGGTTGGCAACACCTATGACTTTTCATGGTGGTTAGCAACGCCTATGAATTTTCATGGTGGTTGGCAACGCCCATGATGTTTCATGGTGGTTGGCAACGCCCATGATTTTTTATGATGATTAACAACTCATGGAAGTTAACAACGCCTATGAGTTTGCACGGCGGTTGGCAGCTTATAAGGCATAGAAAATGGCCCCACAAAGCCCTTTTGCTAAACAATGGCCGCATAAGGGGCTTTGCGGCAGAGAAGCACCACTTGTGCGGCCGTTCATTTTTCATGGTGGTTGGCAACGCCTGTGATTGTTCATACTGGTTAGCAACGCCTATGATTTTTCATGGTGGTTGGCAACGCCTGTGACTTTTCATAATGGTTGGCAACGCCTATGATTTTTCATGGTGGTTGGCAACGCCTATGATTTTGCACGGCGGCTGGCAATGCCTGTGAATTTTCATGGTGGTTGGCAACGCCTTTTTTTTTCATGGTGGTTGGCAACGCCCATGATTTTTTCATGGTGGCTGGCAACGCCCATTATGTTTCATGGTGGTTGGCAACGCCTATGACTTTTTTCATGGTGGTTTGCCACGCCCATGATGTTTCATGGTGGTTGGCAACGCCCATGATGCTTCATGGTGGTTGGCAACGCCGATGATGTTTCATGGTGGCTGGCAACGCCCAAGATTTTTCATGGCGGCTGGCAACGCTGATGATTTTTCATTGTGGTTAGCAACGCCCATGATTTTTCATGGTGGCTGGCAACGCCCATGATTTTTCACAGCGGTTGGCGATGCCCATGATTTTTTCATGGTGGTTGGCAACGCCTATGATTTGTTATAGCGGTTAGCAACACCTGTGATTTTTCATGGTGGTTGGCAGCGCCCATGATTTCTTCATGGTGGTTGGCAACGCCTATGGTTTTTGTGATATTTCATGGTGGTTGGCAACGCCTCTGATTTTTTACATGGTGGTTGGCAACGCATACGGCACAGAGTATGTTGCAAAAAAATGGCCGCACAAGGGTTTTTTTGCGGCAGCGACGTAATCACATCTGATGAAAATACGCAAGTGGCGTTCTCAAAGAGTCTTTTTTTTCTTATTGGCGTGAAAGGAACCAACGGAAAACATCATTTGGAGCATCCCCTAAACCAAAGCATGTGCTAAGGGAGACCAAGACAAAACTATTGCAAAACTCTCAGTGCCATGGTCCAAACTCATTCCGTAGATACATAGAAAGGTTGCCCGACTTCGTGGCGTTTGGCAGTACATGACTTCTTGACGAACCTTCAGGGCCCCTTTGGCCTTGACACACATGCTGCCAGCGCCAGACGGCTGGACCGCGTGTTTTTTTCTTGACAGCGACGTGATCAGGTCCATTTTTCGCAGCATGTTGCAAAGGCACTCGTCCATCCTTGGCCGGGCCGATCCGACCCAGCAAAGGCTGAAAGCCTGCTGCCGAAACTCAGAAACCAAAACAAATCTACAGGCGAACAGTTGGCAAGATGTAGGCTCAACGCGGAAATTGTGACCCCCCAACGGGCAAAAAGAACAAGTGGAGTCTGCCAACAATCCGCTGTCTAGTTGGTTCGTGGCATCTTCGTTCATTTCGCAACGATGCACCACAACCTCATGATCATCCGATCAGTGTTACACACGTGCAGAGGAATACACCCCCCACCGAAGCTCGTGAAGAGTAACTCACTGCCGAGCGAGTGTTGGTTACGAAAGTTCGAATGTATACACGGTGTGGCGCTCCATTTGCCGAAGCTCGACAAGAACAACTAAGCCGCCATCAGATCAGGTGTCAGCATCATAGGCTTCCAGCAAGCGCCGCGTCACTTCCTCGCACCCAATCATGGCAACCCAAAACGGGAGTGGGTCACGCATAGTCCTTGACCGGCCGTAGATTCTACAAAAAAATAAAGACAATCTCTTGCAGCCCAGAAAATGAAAAACGAAAGGCGGACATTTCAGAAGGTATGCCTTCGGTCTAGCAATGCGTCGGCCTTGCTCTTGGCGGCCTCCGCTTTCAGCCAAGACGTGATTTCATCGTTGCCTCAGCAGGAGCTGAAAACTTTGCAAAGAAAATGCAACCCAAGACGTGTAACGAGGGATTACTCGAGTTTCTACACAAGCTGCAATGGACCGCTGGCTGACCTCGGAGTTATATATTATTGGAGGCTCTAAAAAGGAAATCCAGCGCCCTCTTGCCGCGCGATTTGGAAAGAAAAACCCTGGCTCGTTCGGCGTTTGCCATCGGGATCGGACTGCACTTTCAGCAGCCCCAAAAAAGGCAAGGCTGCCCTTTTTTCCTTTAGAACCCGGTCTTTCAATAGGACGACCTCACGTTTTGTTTCTGCCAGGGGAAGTCCAAAGTGTTTGTTAAGTGTTTCGCGGGAAATGCATTCTTGTATTCCGCTCTCTGACGAGTAGCCCGTTGATTGACTCTCGGCAATGTAACATAAACGGATTACCACTGACGAATATTGGCCTAACTTGGCGACACCAAAAGCATATTTTTCGGCTGCCGAAATATTGGCCTAACTTGGCGACACCAAAAGCATATTTTGGCTGCCGAAATCAATGTCCTGTCTTTCTCACGCCTCCTACCCCTGTAAGCCCAGGAAAGCGTAAGTACCTTCCAAGAACCGACCCAACTGAAGTCAAGTGTAATTTGAAATGCCAGCAACTCGCCTACCGTTCTCCACCTTGTCCTTCCGGCGTGCTTTGCAAAATTTAGTTGTGGCCGTTTACAGCAGCGCCACGCCAAGTGTCAGCCCGTAGTGATCTGCTTTGCGCTTGTCTGCGCCAGCTTCTAGCGAGGGACGGCGAGGGACGTACCTGTCCAAAACAGGACCCTCTTGCGCAAACAAACATGCTCACAAAGTTACAACAAGACCGGACGGGAAACAAAACAAGTAGAAGGTGAAAAAATATGCCAATGACACCACTGCACAGCGGCCACACCGAGCTTGTCAGCCCGGCGCTTGTCTGCGCCGGCTTCCACGCAACAGCGTACGACTTGCGCGACCACTCCTGGCCCCATAGGCTTTGACCCCAGGCGGTGAAGGAGGCACCCTGGTCAAAACAGAATGACGCAGGCGCGTTTTGTCTGTGGCAGGACGCAGAAGTTGCTAAGCGAGCTATATAGATCTGTGCAGATTAAAGGAAATCTTACCCCACTACCTCGTTCTTCAATCGACCTTTTGGTGCGCACCTCGCATCGTTACTCTTGGTAGTTGCCGAGCAAAAGCTAGCAGCGCCGGGTAGCTCGGTGTGCCGAAAAAAACGCGCCAGCGCCAAGGAGTTTTGCCTTTAGCGTTTCCATTCTGAAGGCTAGCAGAGCCGGATAGCTGCCCGGAGTGCCGATGAACAACTTTTCAGGGTTTCAGTTTTGTTGTGTTTCACGGACTCCCTGCGAGCTGTTTGTAGTAGTCTTTACGGTCTACGCACAAGCGCCCAATCATCACTTAGACAATCCAACATCGCGCGTTGGACATTTTTTTGCGCAAACGACATCTGACGATACCAAACGCAGCCAAACCTACAAACCGCAACCGTTCTCGCCACATCGCGGCCGAGTTCTTGCCAAATCGCGTCTGAAATGCTGCCAAAGTGTATCATTCGCAACAGGGAGCATCATACGACGTCGTTTGCAGACATGATATCCAACAGACACCATTGGATGCTCTAAGCAGCGCGTAGTTCAATCGATTCGTCGCTGGACCTACTTGGCCCTCCTTTTTGCAGGTTACCTCGATCTAGCTCACTTTCTCCTGCTCGGAGTGCCGAAGAACACCTTTTCAGGGTTTGAGTTTTGTTGTGTGTTTCGAGGGCTGGGTCGCCCGCTTCCATTTTGAGGGCTAGCGCGGGTGCGAGCGCGACGTCGGCAAGCGCACGGGACGGGCGTATGTTTTTTCGTGGCCGGGAGAGTGCTTCACGGACTCCCTGCGAGCTGTTTGTAGCCTTTACGGTCTACGTACAAGCGCCCAGTCATCACTTAGACAATCCAACATCGCGCGTTGGACACTCTTTCTTCTTCTTTTTTTTTGCGCAAACGGCATCTGACGATGCCAAACGCAGCCAAGCAACCGTTCTCGCCACATCGCGGCCTAGTTCTTGCCAAATCGCGACTGAAATGCTGCCGAAGTGTATCATTCACAACAGTGAGCATCACACGACGTCATTTCAGCCATGATATCCAACAGACACCATTGGATGCTCTAAGCAACGCGTTGGCCCTCCTTTGCAGGTTACCTCGATTTAGCGAGCTCACTTTCTCATCCATATTCTTCAAGCCCCGGACCCTTTCAGCCCTTCTAGCGTCGCTGGCGTCTGTGGACGACCTATTTGCTGCTGCGTGCTGGGCATGGCAAGCCGCTGCGTCCTAGACACCAACTTTCGTCGCCGATCAGGGCGCTGCTGGCGTCTCGGCTTAGTTTTGAGCAAAGGGGCGCGTCGCTGTGAAACAGCACGGCAACCTGCTTTTTTTGCTCGACAACGTGCGCGACGCGAGTTACGCGCGCGGCCGTCGCTGCTGCCTCCAAAAGCCCTGCTGGCCAGGCGAAGCGGTCAGTGAGGCAAGAAAGAAGCAAAGTTGATCGCGGCGGAATGCACGCAGAAGTGGCACTTCAGTTCACGTTGGTTGAGGTTTACAAAGAAGCCTCAGGACGAATCAGTCCTTATGTTCACCGATAGAAAAGCCCTAACACAACTCCTGCTCGGCGGCCCTGTTCCACGACATTACAAGTTTCTCGAGCCGTTTTGTACAAGTCGACACCGCTTCCAAGACACGTGCGCGCTCAGAAAGAGCCTATATCTGCCGCCTATACAATGCTCTTGGCCAATACAAGTACTGTAAAACTTTCTGGGACTCGCAAAGCAGAAACTGCCAGCCGCAGTCGGAGCTCGTCAGCAAATCTTCGCAAGCTGCAACAAGCACGTTGTTGCCGGCAGCTGCAAACTTGTCCCGCGCGCTCACGATGCTTTTCTTGAGGGGCGCAGTCTCAGCTCGCACGGTCTTGAAGCGGACGACGTCATCGGAGAAGGACTGGGAAGCTCCCTGCTTCATCCACCGGCCATGCCACAGATTTGCACCTCTGATGGCCCGCCTCGCTAATCCACTTGGGCGCTCGCTGCCCTTTGTTGCGGCAGTGTCTTTCCAAGAGCGACATGCCATTTTTGCCAAGAAGCCGTCCGCAGCTCAAAAAAGCTGTGGCCACCTGCAGTCGATTCTTGCCCTTTTGCACAAACTTCTTGAATCGCTTCTGTACTTTGCAAGCGCGAGCCTTCGCCAAAGGCTTATGAGTCTTTTTGTTGAACGCCTGCCTGTTGAACGCAGAGGTGAAAACTCCTTTGGGCGAGGTCTCTGCCAACGCGGCATCCACACATTGCTTCAGCGCCCGAGCTTTGATGCACACTCTGGAATCGCTTTGCAGCTGCCGCAGAAGATTGGTCTGGAACTCTCTACCGTTCAGCACCCCTAGCAGGGCAGCTGTAAGACCCACGACGTGCTCGTCGACCAACGCCAGCACCTCGAGGCCTCTCAAGGTTCCGGGATCGGAAGGCTCGTCGCAGATTTTCAGAGTCCTTAACAGCGCTGCTGCGGACATCTTCTTGTGGCCGAGCTTCCGTATACTCCCGTCGGCCTCCAGCCGCTCAAACTCAGCGCCAACATCTGCCAGAGCTAGGCTGTCGTAGAATTGGCCTTGTTCTTCGCGTGAGCGGATTCCGGACATCGCACATGCGCGCCGACCAGCTAACAACTCTCCAAGCCCCTTGATTTCGGAGCATCGTACATCCATTGCGTGGGCACTCGAAAAGGCAAAGGAAGCTTGTGACGTATGACAAGCGCTGCTGAATGCCTGCGGATCTGCTCAGGAAGTGGCGTCACCATGTCTGGCAATAATACGCAGCGGGAAATCAAAGACGCAAAGCCTTCACTCCTTGAAGAGCGAGCCTCTTCTTCGCTGGCGTTCCAGATCGCAAAGCAAGTCCAAAGTGTTCGCCTTGGCTTTCATTCAGGCTACGAAACTGTCAACTCCTTTACATCTATTCAACCATCTCCTCTTGAATTGGTCACTGGCCACCCTATCCGATTCTTACGCCCCAGGATAAAGCACGTGAGTTTTGAGCTTTTCCCCGAACTCAGCCCGTAACGTGGTCCAGCGCTAGCCCGTCGACTGAACTGCTGCTGTCCCAGCTCTCTCCTTTGTATCGTTTCAGTATAGCTTCATGAAGTATTCTTACCGCCCGGCCACCAACCAGCGTAGTCGCATGGCAGTCACCGTACGCTGTAACTCATTGAGACGCTCGGCTTCGGCCCGGCCGCATTCGCTTAAGCCCGCATTGCTGATTGTTGTTCCCTTGAGTCTGGCCAAGTGTTGTGAGGCCTCATGCGCTTTGCTGAAACAGATTCGGACAACATGTCAACTCCTCAGCAAACAGCAAATTCGGCGCTTTTGAGTTGGATAAGCTAACCTGTCAACCGACCGAAACTGGCTGAGTTGCCTATGGATCAGCCCGTAACGTGGCCCAGCGCCAGCCCGTCGACTGAACTGCCGCTGTCCCAGCTCTCTCCTTTGCGTCGTTTCAATTGTTTCGCAGGGTATTACCGCCCGGCCACCGACCAGTGTAGTCGCATGGCAGTCACCGTACGCTGTAACTCATTGAGATGCTCGGCTTCGGCCCGGCCGCATTTGCTGAAACCCGCGTTGCTTATTGTTATTCCCTCGAGCCTGGCCAAGTGTTGTGAGGCTTTATGCGCTTTGTGGAAACAGATTCGCACAACATGTCAACTCTCAGCAAACAGTAAATTCGGTGCTTTTGAATTGGATGAGCCAACTTGTCAACCGACCGAAACTGGCTGAGCTACCTATGGTTGTAGCAATTCCCCCCAAACTCCTGCAATAGCAGGCGCCCCAAACGTCTCCCCAAAGTTGTGCATGCAACGGGCTCGCGCTTCTACTCCGCAAAGCAAAGCTTGACCAACCAGGAAACAAACAAAATGGCTTTTGCCCCGGACAAACGCCGTTCCTCTTTGGCATTGGCCTTTGTCTGGACATCGGCCGCTGCACGCTCTGGCGGCACCCCGGGCGTCTGCCTGAAGTGTCTCCGCCACCTGCTTCGCCTCATTTATGCCCTTTGCAGTCGTGGGAATGGCGAGATAAGGGCCATTGACTTAACGCACAGGCAAGCGTGCGGGGTATGAATTGCGGGTGCGACCCTAGGGTGTGACTAGAATATGGTACGCTGGAGCTGAAGCTTATGATGCAACATTAGCCGAGCCGGCAACCTGCCACTACCGAATCTCGCGAAGGTATAGTGAGACGTATGGATAGTAAGAGTAGTCGTAGTAGTAGTCGTGGTATAATAATAATACAAGTAGTGGTAGCGGTAGAAGCAGCAGTGGCAGGAGTAGTAGTAGTAGTAGTAGTAGTAGTAGTAGTAGTAGTAGTAGTAGGAGTAGGAGTAGTAAGTAAGTGGTGAGTAGTAAGTAGTAAATAGTAAGTAGTAAGTAGTAAGCAGTAAGTAGTAGTAGTAATAGTAGTAGTAGTAAAAAACAGAAGAAGTAGTAGTAGTTGTTGTTGTTGTGGCAGAACTGGTAGTAGTAGTAGTAGTAGTAGTAGTAGTAGCGGTGGTGGTGGTGGTGGTAGTAGGAGTCTTTGTTGCAGCAGTAGTCGTGGTAGTAGTAGTAGTAGTAGTAGTAGTAGTAGTAGTAGTAGTAGTCGTAGTAGTAGTATTACCCACAGCACGTGTGGTTTGCCTAGAACCACTTTTGTCCAGCCTTTGGCTGAGTTTGCGCCGCGCAGGGTTCATTTAACTTGCCCTCAGCCCCCTTTAGTCTTGGCCCTCAGACATTTAGGGCGCCCTCGCCCCCAACCCTCCGTTGGGGCCCGCAAGCCTTTGCTTGAGGTCCAGGTTTCGGGTCCGTTCAGGGTCGAGGGTTTAGTTTTGTTGGTTTAGGGTTGGGCTTTGGGATCGGGTTTAGTCTTGGGGGTCGCTTTTGGGGCGCGAAGACTAACTTCCGGCTAAGCCTGGCACGATGCCCAAAAATTGCACATGGTGACCCATCGAAAAACCGCACCCTGTGCAGTTGCGCGCATCGACGAAGGCTTGCCGGTGTTCTAAGGGCAGACCGTTCGACATCAAACGCGGGTGCTAAAACGGTGGCAGGCGCGAGGGAATCTGAGCACGTGAGGCCTTCGGAAGAGAGTCTCCCAGCAAACCACAAGCGCTGGCCGTAGTAGTAGTAGTAGTAGTAGTAGTAGTAGTAGTAGTAGTAGTAGTAGTAGTAGTAGTAGTAGTAGTAGTAGTAGTAGTAGTAGTAGTAGTAGTAGTAATAGTAGTAGTAGTAGTAGTAGTAGTAGTAGTAGTAGTAGTAGTAGTAGTCGTTGTAGTAGTCATAGAAGTAGTAGCAGTTGCCAGCAGCAGCGGTTATAATGTATTAGGGTAGTAGTAATAGTAGTAGTAGTAGCAGCAGTAGTAGCAGTAGTAGCAGTAGTAGTAGTAGTAGTAGTAGTAGGAGTAGTAGTAGTAGTAGTAGTAGTGGTGGTGGTAGTGGTGGTGGCAGTAGCAGTAGCAGTAGCAGTAGCAGTAGCAGCAGAAGCAGGAATAGCAGTAGTACTAGTAGTAGTAGCAGTAGCAGTAGCAGTAGCAGAAGCAGTAGCAGTAGCAGCAGAAGCAGGAGTAGCAGTAGTGCTAGTAGTACTAGCAGTAGTAGTAGTAGCATTAGAATTACAAATTTGTGTTTGCAAAATTCAGGCACTTACCACACATCCTGAAAACACACGCCCCGATTTCTGCGGAAAAAATAAACATAATCTGCCCAGCTACATTGTGCGCCAGCACAGTCTACCTACCCTCTTTGCAAGCAACTCAAACTGCATAGATGTTTTTTTTTGGCCCCTGCATACCTGTGTTTGTGCGTCTGTAAAGGTATTCTGTCCAAGCAACTTGCATCATGGGTGAGCCGCCTGACCCGTCGGCGCGCGTCTCGCCTGCCAGCACATGTTAGGACGGGTTACGCGTGGTCCTTGCACGGAGACATCCACTTCCAAACGCAGCCCGATCCCGCAGTCCCCTGAACAAGCCACTGACCCCCGATGTCAAGACACGGCTACCAACCGATGAAGTGTCGCCTGGCTGCCTCCCCATATCGCAAGCGCTTGCAGCAACTTCAGATCGCCTGTCCCGCGTGATGGCAAACAACAAAAAAATGCTGGCCAGCCCCTCACTTCCGGGGACGGGCTCACAGGACGTGGCAATTCTATGCTTGGGCAACTCGCCTACCTCCGCCTCTCGGCACGTGTAGTATAGTACATCTTCCGCGTGCGAAGCCTCACCTCCACCGAGCGTTAACAAAACATGTAACTACAACCCTCGGCCAGCGAAGTGTTTCGGCAGCCTCCATGCGCGAACTGCTCCCAACCCCTACACTGCAAAGCCAGCAGCAACTTCCGATCCGGCTGCAGTTAGCGTACGTCCAACTGACCTGCAAAATGATGGCCAACATCCTCCCAAAACCAATTGGGAGGATGGGTTACCGTGGTCGTTGGCAGTTCCATACTTCGGCAGCCCAATCGGCAAGGCGGAGATGGTGAGGCTTTGGACGCAGGCGTCGGTGGTATTTATAAACTAATGAAAAGGTCTTCTGCGGATTTCGTGGACAGTGACATCAAAAACTAAACAATGGCAATTTGGCCAAAGCCTGATGGCAGACGGCAAAATCAAGATGGCCAGCCTTCATCCCCAAAAAAAAACAGTTGGGAGGACGGATTACCCGTGGTCGTCAACAGATGGCAGACGACTAGGACGTATCAACTCCAAGCCCAACCAAAACAAAGTCGCACCTCCACCCACAAACAAATGAAAAGGTCCTGCGGCCGTTATGTGGACAGCGACATCTCAAACTCAAATGTCAGTTCGGCGAAATCCGATTAAACAAACAAGAGGACGTGCAACTACGACCCTGGACCAACGAAGTTTTCCGCCAGTCTCCATGCGCGAATTGCTCCCAACCCCTCACGGAAACTGCAAAGCCTGCAGCAACTTCCAATCCGGCTGCAGCCGGCGCACGTGCAACTGGCGTTGGCCGATGGCAGACAGGCCAAGCCGTGGCCGCTGTACGGAGAGTGGCAATTCCAACTGACAAGCACCTCCGCACCCGAATACTTCCCCCACCCCCTGCCACCAACGCCATTGGGGGATGAGGTACTCGTGGCCGCTGCACGGAGAGTGCAATTCCAACTGACCGAATCCCCCTCACTGCCAAAAACATGCAACTGAGATGTGTGCTGCAGCAGACAGCGGGCACGGGCGAGCCGTTTCTTCAATCTGCCATGAACACAAGGAAGCAAATCAGGCGCTTCTAGGAAGCGCCACGCGTTGCATTTCCGAATGCAGAGCTCGGGGCTCTGCCCCACGTCTGCCAGCCCGTCTAACCTTATACTTCCGCTTGCTGCGGTATGTCCTTGGGGGCACCTGCTTCCCCTCAACACGGCGGCGCTTTGAACGCCCATTCGCACCGTGTCGGTTCAAAAGCTCCTGCCAAACCAGCGCGGCAGCTGCAGGATCTCGGCCGTGCGTCAACAAGCTCACATATGTGTCAACATCTTCCTGCAGCAGGCGCGAGCCGTGAGCCCACCTCGGAAAACCCGGCACCGCAGTGCAAAGCATGCAATGGAACACGCTCTGACTCTCCCACCCTACTCCCGCCCACCAAAAAAATGCTCCATACGCTGTGCGTCTGCATGTGGTGCCCTTCCTTGCTTCTTCTGGCAGCCGCCCGCAAGAACATCAAGTCCGCGTGCAGCTCAAAAGTTTCGGGCGACCTAAGTGCTAACTTAGAGAACCGCACGAGATGCTCCATGGATCATGAACTTGAGGTTAACGGGAAAGCGTAGCCCCCCCCCCCCTCTCCGACGATGCGTCCTCCCGACGTAAATATCAACCAGCTCAAGCCAACAGCGTCTCCGACAAGCTGCAAATTTGTCTGACATGGGGGTTGTCCTATATTCCTTGTCCGAGATTACACCCTTGGGCCGCACTTGCACGGCACTTGCGCGGACTTGCGCGCGCACAGCGACGCAGAAACTAGGTTTCATTGACCTGGGTTTGTGAAGTTTTCGTGTGGATTGCCTGAATGAAGGAAAGTGCACGTTGCGGCTGCCTATCCATTGCTTGAACCCCGCCGCTAAGAACAACCGAGACAGCAAATGGCTAAGTGTCTTGCTGGGGGCTTCTCGTGTTTGCGCGCAACTAGCGCGCGGCTGGCGCGCGGCTTGCGCGGATTTTGTCGTGTCAGTCGCTCGTCGTTGAAGTCGTGACCGCGGCAGCTTTGGCTTCGTTTGGCGGCCGACTGAAGAAACCCCACACCTTTGCAAACAAGCCTGTGGCCTACACATGACTCAAGCAACATTAGAAAAGTACAAGTACAGTAAAAAGATATCACATCTTTTCATGAAGCTAGGCAACATCAGTATCTGACAACTTCAAAACTGTAACCTTGCGTGTCCCTTGGGCCGTGCTGGCGCGCTCCTTGTGCGCGCGCAGCACTTCGCAACTTTTACTTCTCTCCGTTCAGCGATAATTCAATCCTTCCGACTGGGGTTTTAGGACGACCCTCATCTGAGCTCGTCGCTTACAGAGAGCCAGATCTACGCACAGTTCACACCTGCATTCAAAACCCAGTCACTACATGCAAGCCGAGGGGCAGTCTGCTGATGAGGCCTCCCCGCAGCTCGGAAATGACCTCTGAGTTTGCAACTTCCACGTCTGTGGTGCCCGACGCCGGCTCCACGCCAGCAGCTCGCAGCCACCGTGCGATCGCGCTCCAATTCTCACAGCCTGACAAGTACACCGATCGCTGACATCTTCGCAAAAGGTCACGGACGGCCTCAGACACCACAGGCTGCGCCGCGCTCTTGTCCTCGACTTCGTGGTCGCGCACCAGCCCGCGCTGTTTCTTTTTGCTGGGCACCACTGTGTCAAACCAATGAGTGATCGCCTCAATCTCTCTCACGTAGTCGGCCGCGTCCCTGTACTGCCATGGTAGCGCTGAGTCACTGAGCTGCGCTTTGACCAAATGGGCGAGCCGCTCTACCTCAGTCCACGGTGGTAGTGCTCCAAAGGCCGTGCGCCAGAGACGATGTGACAAAACATCTGGCCTGGAAATGAAAGCTCTCAATTTCCTCCCTTCCTCTGCCGGCGGATGCCTTCCGGGCAAGCTTGGGACAGCCCACTATGTCTACACGTTCCTCCGACTGGGCTTGTTTCTTAAAGAGCCACGAAGATCTATATAAAGTTTCCCCAACCCTGCCTCCAAGCATCTACCACTGCCGCTCTCAACGTGTCCACAGAGCAAGACTGACCGTGCCACGCTTTGCGTTTGGGAAATGTTCTGGACCTAGGCTGCTAGAACAACACTTTGCGCAACTAACACACAAAGCCCCTGGATAAAAAACGGCAGCGCAGTGAAAGCTAAAGTGGCACTAGCCAAGAAACGGCGCCGACCACCGTGCCTGCGCTGCCGCAAAAGCAACTCTGAATCTGCCAGCAGAGGACGATCCAAACGGCAGCACTCGCTGCAACTCAAACGTCTTGTGCGACACGTCCTGCGCAGACAGAAAGCCTCCAGGCTGATTGCCCAAAGCGCGCTCCTCGAGATCCGCAGCTGACCCTGCCTGGCCACCCAGCAATTTATCCTTGTACACCGAGAACATCAGCTCGGCATTGATGTTTCGATGGTGCTCGTAATCATCAGTGATGATGGCAAGAAGGCAACCCTCATCCTACAGGCCGCATTGTCGGTACACTTCATTGTCTCAAGAACAAAACAGAAAAAGCCGCCTGTGCAAAAAGATCGCGGCAACGGTCTTTGGGGCCCGTGAAACGGACACCCGTCAAGGTCCCCTCCTATAACACCCCCCCTTGCAATCGTAGCCACCCCCAGATAGAGTAGTCCTCTTGGCAGCACGCCGAATAAGGCCGGATACCATCAAGCCAAAAAAGAGCCAACAATGGTTTCAACATGATTGTGGTTTACGCTGAGGCGCAAAAAGCAAGTCAACGCGCACGCGCGCTCCTGCAACTCCGCGTTGTCTCGTTTGTGCTGCTCCAGCTCTGCTCGCACCACCGTCTCCCACGCTTGCCGACCCTCGGACACAACTCGACGAGGAGGGAAGCACCAAAACCCTTCTTCGTTCAAGCAAACCAAAACGCCGGTGTGCTCTTGAAGCTCCAGTGTGTCAAAGATGCGAACAGCAGCTTTGCGTCCGCAGTCAATTTTCCAAATCCGGGTACGCTTTGCAATCTCTGCCCTGGCTCGAACCACCTGCGGCTGCACTACGGCTCTGTGCACTGTCAGCAGCACTGCCTTCAAAACGGCAGTATTAGGAACAAACGACAAGACATACTGCAAAACCAGAGGAGGCCAACCCAGCCGCGTAGCCTGCAAGAACAAACTGTGGCAGTACGCTCGTCGAGCTGCCGCGTACGACTTCCCTTGCCGAAGCCAGGCATACAAGTTCAAGGCAAACGCAGGCGTGTGCAGCACCCCCTTCTTCCCCCGACCAGCTGTGCACACCAAATGAACACCTGTGGCGCAAAAGTGTCCTACGATGTCGGGATGTGTGCAGTCCACGGTTGCGGCGCAGTCTCTGCATCTCTTTCTACCATGCAACACCACATGCACTTCGCCGGCATCGAACACAGCCACTGGCCGTCTCACCTCGTACGGCCGCAAGATGCCGGGGCATTTCTGACACGTCGCCCTGGCGGAGTACACCGCTGGCACACACAAGCCCATCCATTCCACTCCACCTTCCGCCACGCGCGGCTTGCAGTAGTTTGCTAAGGGAGTGTCCGTCTCCACCGTCAAAACGCCCGCCCGTACCTGCGCGCCAGCCAACGTGCGGCAAGCTCCTTCCCAAAGTGAGGCGCCCTCCACTGTCCCCAGAAGCCGCATATAATGTTGGCAAGACCCAAGTGATATATAACAAACAGTCAGTTCTTGGCAAGTTGCTAGTCAAATTTGCAGAAAAGTTTGAAGCCACTTTAAGCTGTTGCAACATCCCCATTACCCCCGCAAGCCACAACATCCAAGCAAAGAGAAGCACACCGCCCCCGCCTCCCGAAGTGCCGCAAGGCCCGCAAAGGTCTTGCAGTCCCGCAGAGTTGCGCTCTGGCAGGACGGCGGAGCTGCACCCTGACCCTGGTCGAGGGACTGTAACATCCGCCGTACCCGCCGGCGCTTCCTTGTGCCAGGTACTGCGGCCACAGTCGCGCACACCTGCTCGGGCGGTACTCTTGCGTGCAGGCGGCTCAGTCTGGTCAGAATCTGGAGTTTCTTCTCGAGAGTTGCCCCTGCATGCCGAACAACGTGCTCTGATCGCTCTGCTTGCTCCGGCTGCTCCGGTCGCTTTGCCTGCTCAGATCGCTGCGATCGCACTGCTCGCAAGTACCGCTGCAGCTTCGCATTCGTCGTCACACCCTTCATGAGCAAGAACGAGCCAAGCTGCTGCGATGATTTCGGCACAAGCCATGCTAAAAAAATGGCTCACAACTGTCGCGGCGTTGGGGCGATTCTCGGGACAACAGTCTGCCAGTAGTCTGCTTTCGTTCGTTGGTGTAGGGCGAATGGCCGCGATAGTCATGCGACGCAGCTTCGAGACTATAACGGTCTGACTCAAAAGGGGCGTGATAGATGTAGGCAGCGTTTGACACACCATGACGGGGTCAGAGTCATGGCTAAGCAAGCGTGACATCAATCGCGGAACGTGTCCAGTGTACAGAAGCCACTCAAAGGGGCCGCAGAAAAACACCATTGCGGTCTCGCAATAGACCGCGCTGAAAAGAGCTAAGTAAGTAGTTAGTAAACCTAGAGCGCGGCTCCAGCGCAAGACAGAGAATTAGGATATGAATGAAGGAAAGCAAAGGCTTGGGCAAGACTTCTGCAGGAACACAACACAATGGAGTGTGCTGGCGCTATAAATTAGCATTTGCAAGCAAGAGCAGACACCCAAACCTGGCGGGCCGCCCTGTATGTTTTGCAAGGTGCTGCAAGGCGCACAAACATTTTCCTTCGAACAGCACAAAAGCCAGCAAGAACATGCCTGGCATCCGCAATTCTGCAAGTCCACCTCGCGAAAGCACGAGGCTGTCAATGACGTCCATGCGTTGCATCCTTTGCCTGTGTCCCAAAAAAACACGGGTGGCTCCCATCGGCGCCCCTGAAAAGTGACCAAAATGTACCTCCCCCATATAATTCTCTTCTGGCTCATTCCTGCGCGACTCGCTCGAACCCTCGGACTGTGGAAGGCTAGCTGAAACACTGCGCACTGTAGACCACCTGGGGCACGAAAGTGGATCCAAACACTGAAGCAATGATGTTTCTGAACTGGCCGAAAAAGATGTTAAGCACCTTTTGGGATTGATGCCTCCCGCTCACATATGTTTTTTTTCTCCGAAAGCATCGCGAAGGGTTCTTTGGACAAAACGGTTGCCGACTACACAGCCTGACTTACGCAGCCTAGCTTACGCAGCGGGACTTACTCAAGCTGACTTACGCAGCCTGACCCCTGACTTACGCAGCCTGACTCACGCAGCCTGACTTACGTAGCCTGACTTACGCAGCCTGACTTACGCAGCCTGACTTACGCAGCCTGACTTGTACTAGCCTGACTTACGCAGTCTGACTTACGCAGTCTGAGTTACGAAGCCTGACTTACGCAGCCTGACTGACGCAGCCTGACTTACACAGCCTAGCTTACCCAGCCGAAGCTCGCAGCCTTTACTTCTAACTTCTTTCTTAGCCAGGGGCAGGTCTGGCGGGCGCTGGGGTGCGCGGGGATCGTGCGTGTCGGAGCGCTCGCGCGCCGCGCGAACTTTCTACGTCGTCGACGAACCCTCTGCGGGGATCGTGCGTGTCGGATCGCTCTCGCTGCGGCGCCGTGCGAATTTGCACGCACGCTCGCCGACTAACCCTGTGCCGGGATCGTCGTGCGTGTCGGAGCGCTCTCGCTGTCGCGCCGCACGAACTTTCTACGTCGCCGACGAACCCTCTGCGGGGATCGTGCGTGTCGGATCGTTCTCGCTGTGGCGCCGTGCGAATTCGCACGCTGGCCGATGAACCCTCTGCGGGGATCGTGCGTGTTGGGTCGCTCTCGCTGTGGTTTTGGTTCAACTTAAGTACAAAAGTAGTACGCGAAGCTCGCTCCCGCACCTTCGGTTTCGGCTTGAGAATGGCAAGTCTTAAGTAGACAAGTAGCATGCAAAGTACGCTCTGGTCTGACGATCGCAATCTTTAGATAGAAGAGTAGTACGCGGGCGGCCGCAGCTCCACCTTACAAAAAAAAGAGAGAGGGAGGGAGGGAGAGGGAGGGAGGGAGGGAGAGGGAGGGAGGGAGGGAGGGAGGGAGCGAGGGGAGGGGGAGAGAGGGAGAGGGAGAGGGAGAGGGAGAGAGGGAGAGAGGGAGAGAGGGAGAGAGGGGCAGGGGGGAGAGGGAGAAAGGGAGAGAGGGAGCGAGGGAGAGAGGGAGAGAGGGAGAGAGGGAGAGAGAGGGAGAGAGGGAGAGAGGGAGAGAGAGAGAGAAAAAGAGACAAAGAGAAAAAGAGAAAAAGAGAAAAAGAGAAAAAGGGGAAAAAGAGAAAAAGAGAAAAAGAGAAAAAGAGAAAAAGAGAAAAAGACAAAGAGAGAGAGAGAGGGAGAGGGAGAGAGAGAGAGAGAGATTAACAAAAAAAAGGAAGAGAAACAGAAACAAAGAGAAAAAAGAAAAAGAGAAAAAGAGAAAAAGAGAAAACTATAAAGAGAGAGAGAGATATATATATATATAACATCGTAGACATATTCCAACATTATTGCATCACCTTTCGCACACACGCTTTCGGGATAATCGGTGTCCAGTTTCCGAAGGAGTCTGACTCGGGGAAACTTCATCTCGCCCTGCGTTTCAGCCCCTGCCTTGGGCCGATCGCTCCGGCGTCGCCAGATCTGGCAGTGTAGGACTTTTAAAAGAAAAGAGAATACGTGGAAAGGGCCCTTCAACTCGTTCACATGGTCATGTTTGGTGGACGCAATTTGGATTAAATTTTGTGGCATGAAATAATTCTGAAAGGCTCCCGTTTCAAATCCCTCGTCACATGAACCCACAAGAACACTAGTTCTAGCTCAATCGGATTCCAGACGCTTCAGGGAACGCCGAGTTGAGTCGCCAAAAACTCAATTAACGCACTCTACAAGCTTCAAGCTGCGGACATCAAACATGCGGCCCCGCTCAGGACCTCGATCTTTTGACCTGCTGCAGGCCAAGCAGCGGCTGTTTGCTGTATTTGCCACGTGTGGCGGGCAAAAGTGGTCTGTAGATGCTAGCCGGTGAGTATTGACTGCACAGCCCAACCAGCTCACGATTCTCGTGGGGAAGGAGCAACCTCTTGGGAAGAGGGCATGTGTGTAAACTAGTTAGACGAATTCGTGTCACGTCTGTGTTAAGAGAAACACCCGCTATTGTTCTTGCCGAGGGGCACGGGGTGTTCCCTGCAAAGCACTTGATATTTGACAACTCGCAGCGTGACTTCCAGCTTGCCGGCGAAGCTATCCTTCAGCCTAGACACAAAACGCCAGAGCTGGGCTAGATGCTGGTTTGCGCGAGTACCCTGCTTCCTCCCTAGCTCGCATGCAGAAATTGACCAACTAAGTAAAGCCACGTGTTTCAGTAACTCAAGCCGCCAAAATTTAACAGACCTGTTTTTGCTCTCGAAGCTAAGTTTGGCCAAGAAAAGGAGAATGCCAGCCGATTGGGCGTGGGTTTGTTCGGCTTGGCTTCTGTTGGACACACGGTGTGCAAAAGCCGTCTCCTTAGAACCTCCACGCGAAGCTGCACAGCTCTCGCCTGCGCTGGTAAATTTCGCGCACCTCTGCGGCTTCACCAGCAAGCGTCTACCTAGCGTCGCCCACGGCAGCTCCGCTCAAGAAACGGCCGCACATCCACTCCAAAAAGAAGGGGAAGCCAAGAAACTCAGCCCAACCCGTCCGGGAAAACACAGTGCAACCTGCCGCTACAGGTCCAGGAAACCCAATGTAACACGTTCCTCTAAAAACCAGAAAGAATGCAGCCATCGCTCTTTCGCGGCAGATTTTCGCCGGCGCCTCGCTTGCGTCCCCTTTCGTCGAGGGCTCGTCACTTATGCCATTTGGCATCGGCTAGTGCATTTTTTGTGACACCATCTGCGCGGCTTATGACTCGTCAGAGCCTGCAGCGGCAACAAGCTTCGTTGAAAACACACACACACACACACACACACACACACACACACACACACACACACACACACACACACACACACACACACACACACACACACACACACACACACACACACCCACACCCACACCCACACCCACACGCACACGCACACGCACACGCACGCCCACGCCCACGCCCACGCCCACGCCGCACGCGCACCCACGCACGCGCACGCGCACGCGCACGCGCACGCGCACGCGCACGCGCACGCGCACGCGCACGCGCACGCGCACGCGCACGCACGCGCCCCGCCCGCGCCCGCGCCCGCGCCGCGCCCGCGCCCTCGCCGCTGCGCGCGCAGCGCGCGCGCGCGCGCACGCGCACGCGCACGCCCACACACACACACACAGACACAGACACAGACACAGACACAGACACAGACACAGACACAGACACAGACACAGACACAGACACAGACACAGACACAGACACAGACACAGACACACACACACACACACATCATGCCACAACGCCCACTCGTGAGATCAGAGTGAACACCACTGCAGCCAACACATCGACCGTCCCATGACTGCTTTGCACCAAGTCATTCCTGCCCCGTGCAAACTCCGCGACGAGGCGCTGTAGCCAGACAGCAATCCCATCAAGCCACCGCCTGGCGTGGGCATTGCGTGAAATCAAACATGTGCGCAAAAAGGTTTCAGATCCTTGGGCTCTAGCAGACACAAAAACCTGCCCCAAAGACAGCCGCGCGCGTCGCCCAAAAAAAGTGCCCACGTTGCCGTCGAAATGCAATGACCTAACTCGAACATCTCCCAACCCGCGCCGCGAAAAGAAATCTAAGTAGCAACCGGTACTCCCAATGTACAGAATGACCTTTGCCACCAATCCGACTCAGAGCGAAAAAGCGGCGCCTGCTCTCTGAAGCTCAGGGCGTTCATGGGCCAGCGGGCCTGGCTCCAGTCACCCACTTTCACACTACCAGAACAACCACGACGCGTGCGACTTAGACGCTATCTCATCAGCGATGTGAAACAACATGCCAGCCCCCTGGGTCAGACTCGCTTCTAACAAGATTCGAACTGCCCTTCTGCGGAAAATGATGCCCCTCCCTTCCAACAAACTTGAAAGCCTCCCCCGCAAAAAGAAAATCCATGCAGTCGTCATGATCCCCGGCGCCTGGCGAAAACACGAGTCGACGAGGCTCTGGCGACCTCGCCGGGCTGCTGCCTGCCAACCGGCGCGTCGCTCGCCAAAAAGTATACTACGCCTCGCCGCGTCCAGTTCCCCCCATCCTCACCCGTCTTTCGCTATAACGATTCTAATAACGACCGTATCAAACGCGGTATCTGTCCGAGCCTTGCCAAACATATCCAGCGGGTGTGTCAACCACCAACTTGACCAGCGCTACCACGAAGTCAACGTTATCTCTGCCACCGGGCCACTCTCTAGATAGCAAAGCGCGGAATGTACAGCGCTCCCTTGCGCACTCTACATCCTCTCTTCTGCGCACCGCAAACCCCCCCGAGCCTTGCGTAGATGCACGTCGAAAAGCTTCCGGTGTAAGCAGCGGACTCAGGCCTCCTCGTAGAAGCGACAAAGATGCCCAGCCCCCCCCTAAAAATTGGCCGGGCAATCCACCCACAAGCCAATGAAAAGGTCTTCTGCGGCCGTTTTGTGGACAGTGACATCTAAACCCAAGAGGCGACTCACCCCCGCGAAATCCCAAGAAAAAGGACATGCGACTGCAGCCGTCGGCCAATGAAGTGTCTCGGCCGCCTCCATGTGCGAATTCCTCGCCACCCCTCCTGCAGCAACTTCCGATCCGGCTGCAGCCAGCGCCCGTCCAACTGGCGTTGCCCGATGGCAAACGGCAAAAATGATGGAGATTGGCAACTGACAAGCGCCTCCACACCCGAATACCCCGCCACCCCCTGCTGCCACTCACTGACGCCTGCGTCCGAAGCCTCACCATGTCCACCTAGCGTCAACAAATGCCAGCTGGCTGGGACGTGTCGACTCCAAGCCTTAAAAAAACAGCCGCACATCCACCCACAAACCAATGAAAAGGTCTTCTGCGGCCGTTTTGTGGTCAGCGACATCTAAAACTAAAGATGTCAATTTGGCCAAAGACAGCAGACGGCAAAACTATGCTGGCCAAGAACCACCCAAAAACAATTGGGAGGACGGGTTACCCGTGGTTGTCAGCAAATGGCAACCGACTGGGACGTATCAACTCCAAGCCCCCGGAAAAGACAGTGACATCTAAAACTCAATTGTCACTTCGGCGAAATCTAAAAAACATGTATCTACGACCCTGGCGCACGAAGTGGCCTCCATGCGCGAATTGCTCCCAACCCCGCACCGACACTGCAAAGCCTGCAGCAACTTCCAATCCGGCTGCAGCCAGCGCCCGTCCAACTGGCGTTGTCCGATGGCAGACAGCAAACAATCATGGCCAACATCCACCTGAAGAAAAAATTGGAGTAGCATTCCAATTGACTCCACACCCAAATACCCCCCCCAACCCCCTGCTGCCACCGTTAGATTTCGCCGAATTGACAATTGAGTTTTAGATGTCACTGCCTTTTTGGGGGGCCTTGGAGTTGATGCGTCCCAGCCAGTCCTCGCAATTGTTTTTGGGTGGATGTTGGCCATCATTTTTGCCGTCCGCTGCCTCTGGCCAAATTGATATCTTTAGTTTCGGATGTCACTGACCACAAAACGGCCGCAGAAGACCTTTTCATTGGTTTGTTGGTGGATGTGCAGCTGTTTTTAAGGCTTGGAGTTGATACGTCCCAGTCGACCGACATTTGTTGACGCTAGGTGGGGATGGTGAGGCGTCGGACACAAATGTAACTACAATCCTGGGCAGTTTTTTGGCAGCCTCCATGCGCGAATGGATCCCAACCCCTCACCGAAACTGCAAAGCCTGCAGCAACTTCCAATCCGGGCGCAGCCAGCGCCCGTCCAACTGCGTTGGCCGATGGCAAACGGCAAAAAGGATAGCCAACATCCACCCAAAACAATGAGGAGGATGGGTTACCCGTGGTCGTTGGCAAGTCAACATCCACCCAAAAACAATTGGGAGGATGGGCTACCCGTGGTCGGCAGCAAATGGCAACCGACTGGGCCCACAAAAACAGTGACATCTAAAACTCAATTGTCACTTCGGCGAAATCTAAAAAACATCTAACTGCGACCCCAGCGCATGACTCCATGCGCGACTTGCCCCCAACCTCTCACCGAAACTGCAAAGCTTCCAATCCGGCTGCAGCCAGCGCGGGTGCAACTGGCGTTGCCCGATGGCAGGCAGCAAAAATCATGGCCAACATCCACCTCAAGAAAAAATGGGGGGGATGGGGTACCGAGAGTGGCATTCCAATTGACTCCACACCCAAATCCCCCCACCCCCTGCTACCGACGCCTGCGTCCGAATCCTCGCCATCTCCACCTAGCGTCAACAAATGCCAGCCGACTGGGACGCATCAACTCCAAGCCTTAAAAAACAGCCGCACATCTACCCACAAACCAATGAAAATGTCTTCTGCGGCCGTTTTGTGGTCAGCGACGTCTAAAACTAAAGAGGTCAATTTGGCCACAGGCGGACGGCAAAAATGATGGCCAACATCCACCCAAAAACAATTGGGAGGACGGGCTGGCAACCGACGGAGACGTATCCACTCCAAGGCCCCCCAAAAAGGCAGTGACATCTAAAACTCAATTGTCCATTCGGCGAAATCTAACACAAATGTAACTACAATCCTGGGCATACGAAGCTTGTTGGCAGCCTCCATGCGCGAATGGCTCCCAACCCCTCACCGAAACTGCAAAGCCTGCAGCAACTTCCAATCCAGCCGCAGCCAGCGCCCGTCCAACTGGCGGTTGCCGATGGCAAACAGCAAAAACGATGGCCAACATCCACACAAAAACAGTCAGGAGGATGGGTTACCCGTGGTCGTTGGCAACTCCATACTTTGGCAACTGACAAGGAATACCCCGCCAGCCCCTGCTGCCACTGATGCCTGTGTCCGAAGCATCACCATCTCCACCTAGTGTCAACAAATGTCGGTTGACTGGGACGCCTCAACTCCAAGCCTGAAAAAACAGCCGCACATCCACCCACAAAGCGATAAAAAAGTCTTCTGCGGCCGTTTTGTGGACAGTGATAATCTAAGCTAAAATGTAAATTTGGTGAAAGCCGGCAGATGGCAAAAATGATGGCCAACATCCACCCCAAAACCATGGGGAGGGCGGGTTACCTGAGGTCGTCAGCAAATGGCAGCCGACTGGGACGTATCAACTCCAAGCCCCCCAAAAAAGACAGTGACATCTAAAACTTATTTGTCACTTCGGCGAAACGCAAAAGACATGCAACTACGACCTTGGCACACGATTTTTTTTGGCAGCCTCCATGCGCGAATTGCTCCCAACCCCTCACCGAAACCGCAAAGCCTGCAGCAACTTCCAATCCGGCTGCAGCCAGCGCGGGTGCAACTGGCGTTGCCCGATGGCAGACAGCAAAAATCATGGCCAACATCCACCTCAAGAAAAAATGGGGGGGGCGGGGAACCGAGAGTGGCATTCCAATTGACTCCACCGAAATACCCCCCACCCACCCCCTGCTACCGACGCCTGCGTCCGAATCCTCACCATCTCCACCTAGCATCAACAAATGTCAGCCCACCGGGACGTATCAACTCCAAGCCTTAAAAAACAGCCGCACATCTACCCACAAACCAATGAAAATGTCTTCTGCGGCCGTTTTGTGGTCAGCGACGTCTAAAACTAAAGAGGTCAATTTGGCCACAGGCGGACGGCAAAAATGATGGCCAACATCCACCCAAAAACAATTGGGAGGACGGGCTGGCAACCGACGGAGACGTATCCACTCCAAGGCCCCCCAAAAAGGCAGTGACATCTAAAACTCAATTGTCCATTCGGCGAAATCTAACACAAATGTAACTACAATCCTGGGCATACGAAGCTTGTTGGCAGCCTCCATGCACGAATGGCTCCCAACCCGTCACCGAAACTGCAAAGCCTGCAGCAACTTCCAATCCAGCCGCAGCCAGCGCCCGTCCAACTGGCGGTTGCCGATGGCAAACAGCAAAAACGATGGCCAACATCCACACAAAAACAGTCAGGAGGATGGGTTACCCGTGGTCGTTGGCAACTCCATAGTTTGGCAACTGACAAGGACCTCCACATCCGAATACCCCGCCAACCCCTGCTGCCACCGACGCCTGCGTCCGAAGCCTCACCATCTCCACCTAGCGTCAACAAATGTCGGTCGACTGGGACGCCTCAACTCCAAGCCTGAAAAAACAGCCGCACATCCACCCACAAAGCGATAAAAACGTCTTCTGCGGCCGTTTTGTGGACAGTGATAATCTAAGCTAAAATGTAAATTTGGCGAAAGCCGGCAGACGGCAAAAATGATGGCCAACATCCACCCCAAAACCATGGGGAGGGCGGGTTACCTGAGGTCGTCAGCAAATGGCAGCCGACTGGGACGTATCAACTCCAAGCCCCCCAAAAAAGACAGTGACATCTAAAACTTATTTGTCACTTCGGCGAAACGCAAAAGACATGCAACTACGACCTTGGCACACGATTTTTTTGGCAGCCTCCATGCGCGAATTGCTCACCGAAACCGCAAAGCCTGCAGCAACTTCCAATCCGGCTGCAGCCAGCGCGGGTGCAACTGGCGTTGCCCGATGGCAGACAGCAAAAATCATGGCCAACATCCACCTCAAGAAAAAATGAGGGGGGCGGGGAACCGAGAGTGGCATTCCAAATTGACTCCACCGAAATACCCCCCACCCACCCCCTGCTACCGACGCCTGCGTCCGAATCCTCACCATCTCCACCTAGCATCAACCAATGTCAGCCCACCGGGACGTACCAACTCCAAGCCTTAAAAAACAGCCGCACATCCACCCACAAACCAATGAAAAGGTCTTCTGCGGCCGTTTTGTGGTCAGTGACATCTAAGACTAAAAGAATCAAATTGGCCAAAGGTGGCCGCAGCCAGCGCCCGTCCAACTGGCGTTGGCCGATGGCAAACGGCAAAACTGATAGCCAACATCCACACAAAAAACAGTCAGGAGGATGGGTTACCCGTGGTCGTTGGCAACTCCATACTTTGGCTGCAAAGCCTGCAGCAACTTCCAATCCGGCTGCAGCCAGCGCGGGTGCAACTGGCGTTGCCCGATGGCAGACAGCAAAAATCATGGCCAACATCCACCTCAAGCAAAACATGGGGGGGATGGGGTACCGAGAGTGGCATTCCAATTGACTCCACCCAAATACCCCCCCCCCCCACCCCACCCCCTGCTACCGACGCCTGCGTCCGAATCCTCACCATCTCCACCTAGCATCAACAAATGTCAGCCCACTGGGACGTATCAACTCCAAGCCTTAAAAAACAGCCGCACATCCACCCACAAACCAATGAAAAGGTCTTCTGCGGCCGTTTTGTGGTCAGTGACATCTAGGACTAAAAGAATCAAATTGGCCAAAGGTGGCAGACGGCAAAATGATGGCCAACATCCACCCAAAAACAATTGGGAGGACGGGTTGGCAACCGACTGGGACGTATCAACTCCAAGGCCCCCCAAAAAGGCAGTGACATCTAAAACTAAATTGTCAATTCGGCGAAATCTAACACAAATGTAACTACAATCCTGGGCATACGAAGCTTGTTGGCAGCCTCCGTGCGCGAATGGCTCCCAACCCGTCACCGAAACTGCAAAGCCTGCAGCAACTTCCAATCCAGCCGCAGCCAGCGCCCGTCCAACTGGCGTTGCCCGATGGCAAAAAGCAAAAAGGATGCCAACATCCACACAAAAACAATCAGGAGGATGGGTTACCCGTGGTCGTTGGCAAGTCCATACTTTGGCAACTGACAGGCACCTCCACACCTGAATGACCCGCCAACCCCTGCTGCCACTGACGCCTGCGTCCGAAGCCTCGCCATCTCCACCTAGCGTCAAGAAATGTTGGTCGACTGGGACGCATCAACTCCAAGCCTGAAAAAACAGCCGCACATCCACCCACAAACCAATGAAAAGGTCTTCTGCGGCCGTTTTGTGGTCAGTGACATCTAAAACTAAAAGATGTCAAATTGGCCAAAGGCGGCAGACGGCCAACACTGATGGCCAACATCCACCCAAAAACAATTGGGAGGACGGGCTGGCAACCGACTGGGACGTATCAACGCCAAGGGACCCAAAAAAGGCAGTGACATCTAAAACTCAATTGTCAATTCGGCGAAATCTAACAAAATGTAGCTTGAATCCAGCAGGGCATACGAAGCTTTTTGGCAGCCTCCATGCGCGAATTGCTCCCAACCCCTCACCGAAACTGCAAAGCCTGCAGCAACTTCCAATCCGGCCGCAGCCAGCGCCCGTCCAACTGGCGTTGGCCGATGGCAAACGGCAAAAATGATGGCCACACAAAAGCAATGAAGAGGATGGGTTACCCGTGGTCGTTGGCAACTCCACACCCGAATACCCCGCCAACCCCTTCTGCCACTGACGCCTGCGTCCGAAGCCTCACCATCTCCACCCAGCGTCAACAAATATAGGCCGACTGGGACGCATCCAAGCCTGAAAAAAAAGCCGCACATCCACCCAGAAAGCAATGAACACCTCTTCTGCGGTCGTTTTGTGGACAGTGATAATCTAAGCTAAAATGTCAATTTGGCCAAAGCCGGCAGACGGCAAAAATGATGGCCAACTCCGCCCAAAAACAATGGCGAGGACGGGTTACCCGTGGTCGTCAGCAAATTGCAACCGACTGGGACGTATCAACTCCAAGCCCCCCAAAAAAGACAGTGACATCAAACAAAACTCAGTTGTGAAATTCAAGCACGGCCCCGGGCACGCGAAGTTTTTCCGTGCGCGAATGGCTCCCAACCCCTCACAGAAACTGCAAAGCCTGCAGCAACTTCCAATCCGGCTGCAGCCAGCGCGCGTGCATCTCCACCTAGCGTCAACAAATGTCAGCCGACTGGGACACATCAACTCCAAGCAAAAACAGCCGCGCGTCCACCCAGAAATTAATGAAAAGGCATCCGGCCCATTTTGTGAACAATGACAACCTCTTAAATGCCCTTGGCTTGACTACTCACCTTTCCCCGCCCCTCCCCCTTCGCTGCGCCAATACGTTTACTTACAGACACAACGCCCGCTTCCCGCAACTTCCTGAACAAACCAGTGCCAATGAAGCTCAGCGACCGCCATGCCTGACTTGCCCCCAAAATCGCAAACGCCTGCGACTTGAGGTCCGGCTGAAGCCTCATCAGCAGGCGCCCGTCCACCTAGAAGCACTTGAACGATCGCCCGCCCCCAAAAAACGCATATGCGCCCAAACACCATTTACCACCACACCGCAGCCCGTGTCAACTCCCAAAAAACATGATGGTGAGTCTCCGAAAACGGCCGCGTATCAACCCAAAACAAACAATCCGGGGGCGCAACTCTGCTTCATCGCTCGTTTCACGAGTCCCCGTCAACAAGTAACAAGCCAACAAGAGAGTCGGCTCCAATCTCCGTAACATATCTAGCCTGCGACCTGGATCGGCGCTCCTCCCCCCAACCAGAATCGCAACACCTGCACGAACTCCGGCTGAAGCTGCGCCAGCGCCCGTCCGTTGGCCTGGAGCGGCCAAGGCAGGACACACATGCGCCACATGCGCGGGTTGGGAAAAACGGATCCACAACGTTGCCTCCGCCAGATATCAACAAAGCAATCCGTAATCAAGTTGACTTCTGGAAGCACGCGCGCGCGCCTGCGACAAACACGATAGCCCCCTGAAAACAACGCACGTCAGCAACTCTGGAAAATGAGGGCCTTCCGCCCTCTTCAATGGCTGCGCTCCAGAAGCCAAGGCGTAACCAAAGCGTGAACGTCAGCCTGAGAAAAACAATTGGCCAGCCTGCGTCTTCGCGCACAAACCCTTCCAGGTTGCGTTCCAGAAGCTGCCTCAGCTCGTCCACCTTGATCTTCACAGAGGGCGCCGTGTCGCGGTTGTTGTAGCCAACCGTCGTAGTGATACGCGTGTCGGCCGTCACCGGCGCCCAAGCCCCGTCTTGCTGCACCGCAGCAAGCAACCCATTCCGCTGCATCATCTCCAGGAAGAGCAACCAGCCAGACATTCGAGCAAAGTGTGGCCAGTAGCGTAACAGGGGGTAGGCGTAGGACAGCTCACCTTGCTTCTGCTCCGCAGTGCGCAATATCTTTTGCAGCATCGCGTGGAAGCCACGCTCGCTCGACACTGGGATGGGTACCTCCGGGCCTCTGGGGCGGTGTTTTCTCAGCTCGTTGTAGATGGCCAGGCGCATGCACAACCGCGCACGGGCAGCACGCTCAGCACGCACAGCGTCCGCTGGGTGAACCACAAAGCTCGGCTGGTACCCTTCCTCTCTGCGCAGCACGGCTGTGAGCGCCTCTCGTCGCATTGCCTTCAGCGCCATTGTGCGGAGTAAGCTCTGGTCCCACTTTAAGAATTGTGCGAATATTGGGTGGGTCGCCAAGTCCATAGGCACTTGCGACCGTATTTCATCAGCGACCGTGTCTGCGTAGCGGCTGCATTTTTCGTGCAGCCGCCACACCAAGCCCGAAGGCGGAGGGGCCGGCGGCGCCGGCTGGCTTTTCCTCCGTTTTTTCTTCGGGCGCCCTTCCTCAGGCTCATCGCCTGCGCGTGACAATCGGCTGAAACATGCGGCTCTGGTCAACTGAGCGTGCCCCACCCAGGCCCTCTAAAGCATCGTTGTTCTTCGAGTGCTGCAAGAACAGAATCCCAAACACATCTGCAACTACGGCCGCAAGAAAAGAATAAAAGCAAAACTTACGAGCACGCTCTCGGCATTCCAACCCATCCAGGTGCCTTCTTCCGCCTCCTGCAGCGAGGCGACGAACTGCGCTTGAACTTCTGGCGGAAAGTGAGCCCGAACGTGCGCGCCCAGCATGGCACGCAGTAAGCGCATGGAAGAGCTTCTGTCAGCCTTTCCTGGCCGAGCGCAAGCGCCCCCCCTTGCGAAGTAATTCAAACCACGCCACTTGTCTTGAGACCCGCCCTGCTTCAACCACTTGCTGCGTTCGAAGCAATCGTGGGACCATCCCTTACAAAGCGGCACGCAGTGAGGCTATGCTTTCGGGGCTGTGCTTTCGTTTTTGTTTGCTGCCCAGCGATGCCAGAATGAGAGTTCACCGCCTTTTGTGTCATCTACGCAGGCCAAGTTTCGCTGTTGCTGCTTGGTGTCCTTCGCCTTCTGAGCCGAACTGAGGTAGAACGTCAATCTTTCCAGTGCGCCCTTTGAGTCGCCGCCCAAGTACTCATGCATTGTAGAGTACTGCAGCCCGGAGATCAAACTGGATTTGGTCTCGCTCTTGATCTCGGCATCCTTGGAGCCCCTCAGATCTCCGCCAGATGTGGCCAGCGGGTTAATGATCCGAATCAAATCCTCCAAGGACATCTTGCGGTCGGAGGCCTCCCCCATTTTCTTGACCCCCATGAAGAGCTCCTCCCAGAAGAAAAGCGACCTGTAGCCCAACTGCGGCACAACGTCCCGCCAGCCACACCAGTTGGTGGAAGCTTGCAGCACACTTGCAAGACCGCCCGGCACTCTTTCCTCCACGGCGTCCACCCTAGACACCAGCTCCGAGAGCAGAACCTTCATGATCAGAGGAGACTTGCCACCTCCGCTGTCCATCATCATGATGGCGGCCTCATCCACCTGCGAACATTGAAGCCAGCTTTCTGGCCACTGTCATTTAGCCTAAAGATCGCAATTGTTCGGCGTGTCGGCAAACAAACCACCCCAATAAAGACACACACACGGAATCTCACGGAGTCAGCCCCAATACCTGGCTGACGCAGCCAGCTTGTGGCGAACTCCCGCCAACTTCACTGTGAAATCCAACACTCCGCTTCTCGAAAAAGCCTGCCTTGAAGGTCAGGGAGTTGTCAACCACTCGGCAGTCGTGGTTCGTGAAGTAGCCAAATAGACTATCCAGTGCGCCGTCCAAGCATATTGCCTCCATGGCCACCGTCGAAGCCACGTGCCGCACTACTGGCAGCAAAGGCGCTTCGCACCAAGTGTGCACACCGCAGCGGTCCAGGTACGACAGGGCCCGTGGCACATCCCACGTGTCTATCTCTGGCAGGAGCATGTGCACAAACTTCCGAACGTCCGCAGCCCACGCGGACTCGCCCATGTTGAAAGCCGCGCTGCCAGGAAAGACCTGAGGTTTTTTTTTTGGGCGCCTGTCTGAGAAGAGTTGACCATGCAATTTTCCAGGTTCCCCATTTGAGAAACCCGCCTCTTCGCACTTGGCGGGGTCGCGCAGCATCTGCGCGTCGTTGAACTTCTCAGACCAGAACTGGAAAGCTGGCGCGCCCCATACGTCTTCGCGCGACCTCGCTGTCGAGGACGCGCCGGTCCATTGGGCGGTCGGAGACGACATCGCGCGAGTCGCGTGCAACTTACGCCCGCAATTTCCCTCATCTTCAACGTTGACATTGGACTTGGAATTTTGGAAGGACTGTGCATATCTAACAAGTGTCACGATTACCCTAATACAGTGTTTACTTGCTTCCACCCGTGAAATTTGGTTGAAATGCGTTATTTCATGCGAATCCCAGCGCAAGCCTCGCTTGAAGCATGAGTCGTAAACAGTTTAATGGCATGTTTGCATGGGTATTCGGATGAAATACTTTAGTTAACATCCAAGTCGGAATTTGAGGGATTCTCCGGCGCACGATGCACCCTGCGCGAGTGTCGGGAAAAGCCAGCAATGCCGGATATGTTTCACCGCACAAGGGATCCAACAAACGCTCGCCTCGTGAAAAAGGACCAGAGCAAACCTTCCCCCTTTCGTTTTTTCTGACTCGGTCTCGTGCGACTTGCCCGTGCCTGAGGATGTTGGAAGACTGGCTGCGACAGCGACCAGATCCTGACGCCTGGCGCAGCTGAAGCCGACCCAGGCATTGAAGTTATTGACGTGGCTGAAAAAATGGCCGCACTTCCACCCTAGAACAGCTGGGAAGGTCTTCTGCGCCCGTTTTACAGAAAGTAGCAAGCTCCACGTCGCGCTCCCCCCCTGTCTCAAGCAAAAAAAGGGTGTGGCTTGAAAGCGTTCACAGTGGCAAGTTCTGCTAGCAAGCTCTCTGCGCAAGTTAAATAAGTTGGTGGTCTGAGAAAGTTCGCCTAGCAAGCTCTTGCCACAAGTTCTCAGAACAAGACGTCTTAACAAGTTTTTCCGAACATATTTCTACGAGCAATTTTCTGAGCAAGTACTCTCCGCGCAGCACAGACTACAACACCGTAACCTCTCGACGCGAGTGCTATTCTCAATCCAGACCTGGCCCAGAGCCTTGTGAACTTGGTCAGATACAGAATGACCCTTGCCACCAATCCAACTTTTGCGTTCAGAGCGAAAAAGCGGCGCCTGCTCTCTGAAGTTCAGGGCGTTCACGGGCCTGGCTCCAGCCACCCACTTTCACACTACCAGAACAACCACAACGTGTGTGATTTAGACGCCATCTCATCAGCGATTTGAAACAACATGCCAGCCCCATGGGTCAGACTCGCATCTAAGAAGATTCAAACTGCCCTTCTGCGGAAAAATGACGCCCCCCGCTTCCAACAAAATTTAAAGCCTGACAAATCCCCCACCAAAAAAAACTAGCTTTCCACGCAGTCGTCACGATCCCCTGCGCCTGGCGAAAATGCGAGTCGACGAGGCTCTGGCGACCTCGCCGGGCTGCTGCCTGCCAACCGGTGCGTCGCTCGCCAAAAAGTATACTACACCTCGCTTCCCCCCGTCCGCGCCCGTCTTTCGCTATAACGATTCTAACAGCGATCGCGGGCACGTCAACAACCAACTTGCCCAGCGTTACCTCGAAGTCAACGTTATCTCTGCCACCGGGCCACTCTCTAGACTGCAAAGCGCGGAACGCACAGCGCTCCCTTGCGCTTTTCTTTGCGCTGCAAGCCCCCCGAGCCTTGCGATGATGTGCGTCGAAAAGCTTCCGATGTAGACAGCGGGCTCAAGCCTCTTCGCAAAAGCGACAAACATGCCCAACCCCCCCCCACAAAAAAAAAAAAGGCCGGGTATCCACCCGCAAACGGCCGTTTTGTGGACATTGACATCTAAAACCAAACTTGGCGACTTACGCGAAATCCCAAGAAAAAGGACATGCAACTGCAGCCGTCGGCCAATGAAGTGTCTCGGCAGCCTCCGTGCGCGAATTGCTCTCCACTGCGTTATTTCATGTGCGAATCCCAGCGCAAGCCTCGCTTGAAGCATGAGTCGTAAACAGTTTAATGGCATGTTTACATGGGTATTCGGATGAAATACTTTAGTTAACATCCAAGTCGGAATTTGAGGGATTCTCCGGCGCACGATGCACCCTGTGCGAGTGTCGGGAAAAGCCAGCAATGCCGGATATGTTTCACCGCACAACGAATTATCGCCTCGTGAAAAAGGACCAGAGCAAACCTTTGTTTTTTTCGTGTTTTTCTGACTTGGTCTCGCGCGACTTGCCCGTGCCTGAGGATGTTGGAAGACTGGCTGCGACAGCGACCAGATCCTGACGCCTGGCGCAGCTGAAGCCGACCCAGGCATTGAAGTTATTGACGTGGCTGAAAAAATGGCCGCACTTCCACCCTAGAACAGCTGGGAAGGTCTTCTGCGCCCGTTTTGCAGAAAGTAGCAAGCTCCACGTCGCGCTCCCCCCTGTCTCAAGCAAAAAAAGGGTGTGGCTTGAAAGCGTTCACAGTGGCAAGTTCTGCTAGTAAGTTCTCTGCACAAGAAATAAGTTGGTGGTCTGAGAAAGTTCGCCTAGCAAGCTCTTGCCACAAGTTCTCAGAACAAGATGTCGTAACAAGTTTTTCCGAACATATTTCTACGAGCAAGTTCTCTGAGCAAGTACTCTCCGCGCAGCACAGACTACAGCACCGCAACCTCTCGACGCGAGTGCTATTCTCAATCCAGACCTGGCCCAGAGCCTTGCGAACTTGGTCAGATACAGAATGACCTTTGCCACCAATCCAACTTTTGCGTTCAGAGCGAAAAAGCGGCGCCTGCTCTCTGAAGTTCAGGGCGTTCACGGGCCTGGCTCCAGCCACCCACTTTCACACTACCAGAACAACCGAACAACCACAACGCATGTGACTTAGACGCCATCTCATCAGCGATTTGAAACAACATGCCAGCCCCATGGGTCAGACTCGCATCTAACAAGATTCAAACTGCTCTTCTGCGGAAAATGACGCCCCCCGCTTCCAACAAAATTTAAAGCCTGACAAATCCCCCACCAAAAAAACTAGCTTTCCACGCAGTCGTCACGATCCCCTGCGCCTCGACGAGGCTCTGGCGACCTCGCCGGGCTGCTGCTGCCAACCGGCGCGTCGCTCGCCAAAAAGTATACTACACCTCGCTTCCCCCCGTCCGCGCCCGTCTTTCGCTATATAACGATTCTAACAGCGATCGCGGGCACGTCAACAACCAACTTGCCCAGTGTTACCTCGAAGTCAACGTTATCTCGGCCACCGGGCCACTCTCTAGACTGCAAAGCGCGGAACGCACAGCGCTCCCTTGCGCACTTTACATCCTCTTTTCTTTGCACTGCAAGCCCCCCGAGCCTTGCGATGATGTGCGTCGAAAAGCTTCCGATGTAGACAGCGGACTCAAGCCTCTTCGCAAAAGCGACAAACATGCCCAACCCCCCCCCCCCCCCAAAAAAAAAAGCCGGGTATCCACCCGCAAACGGCCGTTTTGTGGACATTGACATCTAAAACCAAACTTGGCGACTTACGCGAAATCCCAAGAAAAAGGACACGCAACTGCAGCCGTCGGCCAATGAAGTGTCTCGGCAGCCTCCGTGCGCGAATTGCTCTCCACTGCGTTATTTCATGTGCGAATCCCAGCGCAAGCCTCGCTTGAAGCATGAGTCGTAAACAGTTTAATGGCATGTTTACATGGGTATTCGAATGAAATACTTTAGTTAACATCCAAGTCGGAATTTGAGGGATTCTCCGGCGCGCGACGCACCCTGTGCGAGTGTCGGGAAAAGCCAGCAATGCCGGATACGTTTCACCGCACAAGGGATCCAACAAACGCTCGCCTCGTGAAAAAGGACCAGAGCAAACCTTTGTTTTTTCGTGTTTTTCTGACTCGGTCTCGTGCGACTTGCCCGTGCCTGAGGATGTTGGAAGACTGGCTGCGATAGCGACCAGATCCTGTCGCCTGGCGCAGCTGAAGCCGACCCAGGCATTGAAGTTATTGACGTGGCTGAAAAAATGGCCGCACTTCCACCCTAGAACAGCTGGGAAGGTCTTCTGCGCCCGTTTTGCAGAAAGTAGCAAGCTCCACGTCGCGCTCCCCCCCTGTCTCAAGCAAAAAACAGGGTGTGGCTTGAAAGCGTTCACAGTGGCAAGTTCTGCTAGTAAGTTCTCTGCACAAGAAATAAGTTGGTGGTCTGAGAAAGTTCGCCTAGCAAGCTCTTGCCACAAGTTCTCAGAACAAGATGTCGTAACAAGTTTTTCCGAACATATTTCTACGAGCAAGTTCTCTGAGCAAGTACTCTCCGCGCAGCACAGACTACAGCACCGCAACCTCTCGACGCGAGTGCTATTCTCAATCCAGACCTGGCCCAGAGCCTTGCGAACTTGGTCAGATACAGAATGACCTTTGCCACCAATCCAACTTTTGCGTTCAGAGCGAAAAAGCGGCGCCTGCTCTCTGAAGTTCAGGGCGTTCACGGGCCTGGCTCCAGCCACCCACTTTCACACTACCAGAACAACCACAACGTGTGTGATTTAGACGCCATCTCATCAGCGATTTGAAACAACATGCCAGCCCCATGGGTCGGACTCGCATCTAAGAAGATTCAAACTGCCCTTCTGCGGAAAAATGACGCCCCCCGCTTCCAACAAAATTTAAAGCCTGACAAATCCCCCACCAAAAAAAACTAGCTTTCCACGCAGTCGTCACGATCCCCGGCGCCTGGCGAAAATGCGAGTCGACGAGGCTCTGGCGACCTCGCCGGGCTGCTGCCTGCCAACCGGTGCGTCGCTCGCCAAAAAGTATACAACGCCTCGCTTCCCCCGTCCGCACCCGTCTTTCGCTATAACGATTCTAATAGCGATCGCGGGCGCGTCAACAACCAACTTACCCAGTGTTACCACGAAGTCAACGTTATCTCTGCCACCGGGCCACTCTCTAGACTGCAAAGCGCGGAATGCACAGGCTCCCTTGCGCACTTTACATCCTCTTTTCTTTGCGCTGCAAACCCCCCCGAGCCTTGCGATGATGTGCGTCGAAAAGCTTCCGATGTAAACAGCGGACTCAGGCCTCTTCGCAAAAGCGACAAACATGCCCAACCCCCCCCCCCCTCCAAAAAAAAGGCCGGGAATCCACCCGCAAACGGCCGTTTTGTGGACGTTGACATCTAAAACCCAACTTGGCAACTTACGCGAAACCGTCGGCCAATGAAGTGTCTCGGCAGCCTCCGTGCGCGAATTGCTCTCCACCCTTCCCAGCCAGCGCCCGCCCAACTGGCGTTGCCAGTTAGCAATGGGCAAAAACAATGGCCAACATCCACCAAAAACCAATCAGGAGGATGGGCTACCGAACTTCGGCAACCGACAAGCACCTCCAGACCCGAACACCCCGCCACCCCCTGCTGCCACCGACGCCTGCGTCCGAAGCCTCACCATCTCCACCTAGCGTCAACAAATGTCTGTCGACTGGGACGCATCAACTCCAAGCCTTAAAAACAGCCGCACATCCACCCACAAACCAATGAAAAGGTCTTCTGCGGCTATTATGTGGACAGTGACATCTAAAACTGAAATCTCAATCGGGCGAGATCTTAGAACAAATAGGACATGTAAGTACGACCCTCGGCCAACGAAGTGTTTCGGCAGCCCCCATGCGCGAATTGCTCCCAACCCCTCACCGAACTGCCAACTTCCAATCCGGCTGCAGCCAGACGCGTGCAACTCGCGCTGACAGCAGAAAGGATGGCCAACATCCACCAAAAAGACAAGGGGGGGATGGGGTGCCGAGAGTGGCAATTGCAACTGACAAGCACCAAGCTTTACCACCTCCACCTAGCGTCAACAAATGTCAGCCGACTCGGACGTATCAACTCCAAGCCGTAAAAAACAGCCGCACATCCACCCACAAACCAATGAAAAGGGTATCTGCGGCCGTTATGTGGACAGTGACATCTAAGACTAAAGGTCAAACTAAAGAATGTCAATTTGGCCAAAGCCTTATGCCAGACAACAAAAATGATGGCCAACACCCACCCAAAAACAATTGGGAGGGCGGGTTGCCCCTGGTCGTCAGCAAGCGGCGGCCGACGAGGACGTATCAACTCCAAGCCCCCCAAAAAATACAGCACCTCCACCCACACACCAATGAAAAGGTCTTCTGCGGCCGTTATGTGGACAGTGACATCTAAAACTCAAATGTCAATGCGGCGAAATCAAAAAAAGAGGACATGTAACTACAACCCCAACCCCTCACCAAAACTGCAAAGCCTGCAGCAACTTCCAACCCGGCTGCAGCCAGCGCGCGTGCAACTGGCGTTGCCCGATGGCAGACAGCAAAAATGCAAGCCAACATCCACATAAAAAAAAATAAGGGGAGGGGTAACCCGTGGCCGCTGCGCGGAGAGTGGCTCCCCCACCCCCTGCTGCCACCGACGCCTGCGTCCGAAGCCTGACCGTCTCCACCTAGCGTCAACAAACGGCAGCCGACTGGGACATATCAACTCCAAACCTAAAAAACATTTGCGCGTAGCCTGCAGTATTTCAGCAAACGAGTAGCCTCCAACTTACAACACGCCCTCCCCCAGTACGATGCCTGCAGCAGCGACGAGGCTTCACCAGCAAGCGCCCGCCTAGACAACAGCCCGCTCGGATGGATCAGCTGCCCCTCAAAAACAGCCGCACATCCACCCGAAAACAGTTGAACAGTTTTCTGCAGCCGTTTTTGCGGACAACGAGAACCTCTTGAACTGCAGCGCCTCAGTTTGGAAACAGCCACGCATCTACCAAAAATAACTGGGAGGGTCGCAGAAGACCGTTGAGTGAGAACCTCTTCAACTCAACAGTACCAGTTCGGTGACTTACACCACCTCCACCTTGCGACGCGACATGCAACTCGTCAGGGCCTGTCTCGCAAAGGCCCCCTACAGTTTTAGGAACTGCCCCGCCAGCGAACAGTCATGCCCGAAGTGCTCCCCCCTCTTTCCCCGGCAAGAAGCCTTCGACAACGCCGGGTCAGGCTGAGGCTTCACCAGCAGGCGCCCGTCCACCTCACTCGGATACATCAGCTTTAAGGGCCAGCCCCAACAACTCTTCAGAGCAAAAGCCAGCCGGCGCCTGTTTACGAGCAGGCTGCTGTGTGGCGACGTTGGGTGGACGGGGGCTAGGGGAAGGGGACACGCAGGCTCAGCTTGTCGGCGGTTACTTTTTCTTCGCGTTTCTCAAACCATCGCCTGCGCACGAACATCAGTCCGACCGTGCGGCTCTGGCCAAATGCGTGACCTCCACAAGGCCCTCCAAAGCTTCGTTGTTTCCTACTGCTGCAAGAACAGAACCCAAAAATACTTTGTATGGCCGCGAGAACAGAATCAGAAAGTCTTGTCAGCACACTCCCAACTTCCGCGCAACTACGCCAATCGCAGCCCACTCAGGCGCCTTCTTCCACCTGCACGTGCGCGTCAAGCATGGCACGCAGCAAGAGCATGAAAGAGCTTGGGTCAGCCCTTCCTGGGCAAGCATGCGCCCCCCGTGCGCAATAAGAAGAGCGAGACAAATGAGACGTCCATCGCTCTGCGCTGAGCAGTGTCTCGAAACCCTTGCCCTGGTTCCGCGAATTTGCAGGGCCCAAAACCAATCGAAGTCATCCCGTGCAACATGCGCAGTGGGGCTACGTGTTCAACTCAGTGCTCAAAATGTTCTTGATCGCCTGGCAAAGAGGCCTGAAGCACAAACAAAGTCTTGCTTTTAACACATGAACAGAGCATCCAGGCACCTTCCTGCGTCTCCCTCTGCCAGGTAAGGAACTGAGCCCGAACTTCTGGCGGAACATGAGCCCGAGCTTGCGTGCCCAGCATTTGGAAGAGCTTCTGCCGGCCTTTCCTGGCCAAGCGAAAGCTCGCCGCGCAGGAAATAAGAAAAGTGCGACCAGCAACACGGTGTTTCTTGCGGTCTCGAGGTCCTTACCATAGTTCAACCAAAAAACCGGGTGTTAAATGAGGGCGCGTTGCTTGTAGCGTCATCCATGCAGGCCATCCCCGCAGATCCCCATCACAAATAGCCAGGCTCATGACGCGAACACCTGGTCCGCTGTCTTCGCCCCGCGAAAAGGTCGCAGCCAGCAAAGTGGCCCGAATGTGACACAACGTCTCTCCACCCACACCGGTCGGTCGAAGCTTGCAGCGCACCTGCGAGACCGCGCGGCACCTCCGCGGCATCTACCCCGACAGCAGGACCTGTGTGATCCGACGGAGCGTGCCACCTCCGCTGTCCATCATCACGATGGCGGCGTCGTCCGCCTGCCAGATTTTAATTATGGTTTTCGTCGCACAACCACCATCCGACATGTCACAATGAGCCCAACAAACGACAAAAACTTTGGAGGGCGTACAAGTTGGCAACGCATGAAAATCATGGCAGTTGGCAACGCGTGGCTTTCATCCCGGAGCAAACGTCCACTTAGCGAGCGGAGCACGTAACCTCTGGACGTAACTACTGGTTCGACTAACGCTACAAGTCTGTCTCTCCGACAAGCTCGCCTTTGGCCAAAGAGTTGTCTACCGCTCTGCAGTCGTGGTTCGTCAAGAAGCCAACGTCAAACTGTCCAGCGCGCCGCCCAAGCAAACTGCCTCCACGGCCACCGTTGAAGCCACATGCTGCAACACTGGCTTCAAGGCCTCGCGCAAGGCGCACACCGCAGCCGTCCAGGTACAACAGAACGTGGAACATCCCATGTGTCTATCTCTACATCTGCACAAACTCACGAACGTCCGCAACCCATACTCGCCCACGTTGACGGCCGCGCTGCCAGGAAAGACCTGAGGGTGTTTTTTTTGGCGCCTGTCTGAGAGGAGTTGACCGTGCAACTTTCCAGGTTCCCCATTTCAGAAACCCGCCTCTTCGGACTTAGCGGGATCACGCAGCATCTGCGCATCGCTGAACTTGCCGGCGCATGCGGAAAGCTGGCGCGCCCCGCATGTCTTCATGCGACCTCCCTGCCGAGGGCGCGCCCGCCCGGTCGGACCTGCAACTCTGGACACACCGCGCGAGCGCCAGGAGAAGCGGGTTTTGGCAAAGAAAGGTCCAAGCAAACATAACTTCCCCGTATAGTTCTCTTGTCGTTGATTCTCCTGCGACTTGCCCGCGCCTGGAGATCCTGGCAGACTGGCTGAAACTGCCCAGTGTTCAGCACCTGGCGCATGTAAATTTGTCTGAAATCAGTCCAAGCTACAGGCAACCAAGAAGGTGTTCTGCAGCCGTTCTGCGAAAAACGAAAAATCGTCTTCAGGAAAAAGATTTCCAGCTTCTGCGTCGCGTGGGGCGCCGACTACAACAACCAATTGCTGATCTGGACGTGCGTAGAACGCTTCGCGTAATACCTTCGCAGTTTAAGGCTGCGATCTTCGAGAGCCTCTAAAAGCGTACTTTGCGCGCCAAAAAAAAGGTTGTGATGTTCCAGCCGGAGCTAGAAAAGTATGCTACGCGAGCTACGCCACGGACTTTCTAACTTATATATCTAGCGCAGACACACAAGTCCTGGTTGACTGCGATCGGCCACGCCGACCTACGCAGAGGATCTGCTGACGCAACTCTCTCGCACGCATTTCTGCCAGAGCTGCTTCTGTCGAATGCATCTTGCCATCGCAGTGTCGCTAGCGTCGCTCGCTGATGCTACTTCCTACAGCTATAGCCTGCGCGGCAGGGTCTGCTCCAGTCCGCACCCTTCGCAAAGCTTGCGCGAAAAAGGCTGCGCATCCCTTTAGACGCCCGCTTCCAGAAGCCCATCCTCGACAACCGTTCAACAGCTGATACTCCAAAATCCACCCCCCCACGAAAAAAAAACGGTCCATCATAGGACAAATTTTATACGGACGTTCTTCAACCGAAAACTTGGTTTTCGGTAGCAGGTGCAAAACCATGCTTCTTTGCTGCCCACCCCACGGGTCATGACTTTTCGAGGAGCATCTTCCGATACGAAACCTTCAGACGGCAAGACACACTGTGCGCTGCACTGGTTCGTGAGACACCCTCTGAGAGACAACTTGTAGTGCAGGTGGCGCAAATCAATCCCTACCCGGCCGGCTTCAAAAAAAGACACAACAATAAAATCCTGCTCCAAAACGCCAAACCAAACAAAAAAACACCCTCGCCCTATGTGCACAAATATACTGCCACGGCCGCTCTAAGACCCTGGCTGAAACCACCCTCCTCTCCTGCACTTTCTCCTGGGGGACTGGGCTGGATGTCGGATTGCTCCCTGGTTGCCACGCAGAAAGTGAAGGTGTGACAACCTCTAGAACCTAAATACCCCAACCACACACTCACCGAAAACAATTGGGGGGGCGAGTAACAACCTCTTGAACTTAGTCACCTGCACCTTGAGACATGACATGAGTAACCTCCATTGGTAGGACACGCCCGCAAATGGCATATCCGGCTCTCCGCGCGCGGTTGGCGCGCTTCACGCCAAACTAATCCAGGCATGCGCCCGCAACGTCGCCGCAAAGTGGCGTTCCCATCCCAGAAAGTGAACCCGTTGGTTGCTTTTATGGGGTTGCTGTTGAAAGGAAATCAAAGGGAATTCGCCGAGAAGAAACTCAACAATCTGCGAAAGGTGGCCGACGCAGACGACCCATGCAGCATTTGAAGCAGAACAGCAAAAACTGAATGTGGCTCGCCCTCCGCTCCAAGCGCAAAAGCTGCTCCTTCCGGCTCTCCACGCAAAGTTGGCTAGACCTGCGCCAGCACACAGCCGCGAACTAGCGCCCCCCACTGGGAGTGAACCAGCCACGGCTTGAGAAGAAGAATCAAAGGGAGATATAACCCACGAGAAACTCACAGAAATAAGATGTCGGCCAGTGTCTCCCTGAACCAATCAGCCAACTAAGGCTGGTCAAAAAAAACTCTCTGCGTGGAGGTTCCTGTCAGCAGCTCGCAACACAGCAAGCAAAGCGAAGATTCTTCTAGGAGACCATCTGGCCTGACGCCCGTCCACTGGGAGTGAACCAGCCACGGCTTGAAAAGAAGAATCAAAGGGAGATATAACCCACGAGAAACTCACAGAAATAAGATGTCGGCCAGTGTGTCTCCTGAAAAAAAAAAAAATCCAATCACCAACTAAGGTTATGGTCAAACAAAACTTCTGCGTGGCAGGGTTACTGTTCAGCCAGCTTCGCAACACAGCAAGGCAAATCCTGACCCGAAAATGGGTCGCGCGGAATGTGACAACTCTTCAGTCACATGTTCGACTTCGGGCACCTAGTCTCCAAAATCAAAGTCAGTGAAAGTTGCGACTACTTCCGTGCTTTCACGCAGCGCCTTAAAGATGGGCTGCCCATTCCAGCCTTATGAACGACTTGCGCAACAGGTTGAGTCAAGTCAACCGTCTCCTGCTGCAAAGAGTATCCTGAGACCCCGGCCGAAACCACCTCCCTCTCCTGCGACTGCTCCTGGAATGGTCATAACTGGACCGGATGCCCTGGTTTAAAAAAGAAAAAGGCTCATGGAGGCTCCTGTCAGAGGCGTTTCCAGCCCAGAAAGTGAACCCGTCGGTTGCCTTTATGGGGCTGCTGTTGAAAGGAAATCAAAGGGAATTCGCCCAGAAGAAACTCAACAATCTGCGAAAGGTGACCGACGCAGACGACCCATGCAGCATTTGAAGCAGAACAGCAAAAACTGAATGTGGCTCGCCCTCCGCTTCAAGCGCAAAAGCTGCTCCTTCCGGCTCTCCACGCAAAGTTGGCTAGACCTGCGCCAGCACACAGCCGCGAACTAGCGCCCCCCACTGGGAGTGAACCGGCCACAGCTTGAAAAGAAGAATCAAAGGGAGATGTAACCCACGAGAAACTCACAGAAATAAGATGTCGGCCAGTGTCTCCCTGAACCAATCAGCCAACTAAGGCTGGTCAAAAAAAACTCTCTGCGTGGAGGTTCCTGTCAGCAGCTCGCAACACAGCAAGCAAATCCTGACCCGAAAATGGTCGCGCGGAATGTGACAAACTCT
>CAUJNA010001608.1:0-65585 GCA_963377175.1 Effrenium voratum | reverse complement strand
CGCCTGCTGCCACTGCCCACCCTTCTCACAAGCACTAATGCTGGCATTGAAGCTGATATCATCTGCTTGCACCTCTGCTTTGGTCATGTCATGGAACAGTGCCAACGCCTGCTGCCATTGTCCGCCCTTCTCGCAAGCACTAATGGCAGCATTGAAGCTGCAAACATCCGCTTGTACCAGTGCTCGCGGCATGGCTTGGAACAGGGCCAGCGCTTCCTGCCATTGCCCGCTCTTCTCGCAAGCACTAATGCTAGCACTGAAGCAGATATAATCAGCTTGCACCTCCGCTTTGGTCATGTGCTGGAACAGTGCCAGTGCCTGCCCTTCTCGCAACTACTGATTGTAGCACTGAAGCTGACAAGATTTGCTTGCACCTTCGATTTGGGCATGACCTGGAAAAGGGACAGCGCCCGCTGCCACTGCCCACCCTTCTCACAAGCACTGATTGTAGCACTGAAGCTGATGACAGTTGCTTGTACCAGTGCTTGCGGCATGGCTTGGAACAGGGCCAGCGCTTGCTGCCACTGCCCACTCTTCTCGCAAGCACTAATGGTGGCACTGAAGCTGATATCATCTGCTTGCACCTCCGCTTTGGACATGTGTCCTGAAACAGGGCCAGCGCCCGCTGCCACTGCCCACCTTTCCCGAAAGCACTGATTGTGGCGTTGAAGCAGTAGATATTGGCTTGGACCCCGGCCTTAGGCATGGCTTGGAGGATCAGGCAAGCATCTTGCCACACTTTGAGCTTGGAGCACAAAGAAAGCGCAACCGTAAAGTCCCGGGGGTCCAGTCGCATTTGCTCTTCCATGAACACCTGCATTGTGCTCAGTAAAATGTCGCACGCCTCTTCTCTGCCACCATGTGCAAAAGGTCCCTTACTGGCACAAATTGTAGGCCAAGAACCTCCAACACAGCTCGCACCTCTTCCCGACCCTTCTGGCACGGACACTCTGACTTTGCGCTGAGGGGCAGAGTTGCGGCAAACGCTTCTCGCTTTCTGGAAAAAACGCCACACTGCCGTGGCTGCCAAGGAGCTGCATGGTGCTTTGCAAGGGACACCTTCGCGCGGTCTCAAGGTTGGCACCTCTGGTCTAGCCCGAGACCATGTCGCCTTTGGTTGAAGCGGCACGGCATCCATAACGAGTGCTTTGCTCAGCTAGCCGAGGTTCGCTGATAAATACAACGAGAGCTTGGTGGCTCCAACAACAAGATGCTCGGTTTGGGATGTTGGAAACACAGGGCCTGCACAGGATCCCCTGTTCAAGCAAAGCCCCAAACAATCAACCAAAGACACAAGGGTGGCACGCAAGGGGTGCAAGTCATTCGAGGGCTGCAAAGGATGCCAGAGATGCAAGAGATGCAAGGGAGGCAAGAGATGCAAGGGAGGCAAGAGATGCAAGGGATGCAGGGGATGCGGAGGCGACGCAAGTCATTCGAAGGCTGCAAAGGATGCAAGAGATGCAAGGGATGCAGGGGATGCAGGGGATGCACGATGCAGGGATGGGATCGATGCAGGTGATGCAGGCGATGTGAGGGATGCAATAGGATGCAGAGAACACAGGGAAATTTCACCGCGTCTCAGAATAGGGGGGCATGAAAGCGCTTCGAATTTGCTCCGAGCAGGGTACCCGCAAAAAAGGCGCATCCAAACAACACAACAACAGCTCCCGACACCCCGAAGAAGGCGCGAAACGGGAGGGGGGCGTCGCCTCTATTCCTTGTCCTTTACACCCACCTAGCCCTCCCCCCCCCCTCCACCCCCCAACGGACGCGCGCGCGCCCCGCAGTGTTTGGCGCCCCCGGCACTCCGAAGGGCCCATTCTTGGCCTAGCAACACCCGACAGGGGGTTGATGCCCTAAAAAATTGGGGCGATGTCCCTGTGTGCAGCCTGAGGCCCAGGTAGTCGCATGTCCCTTTGCCCCCTCGCCCAAAGAAGAAAAACAGGCACCGGGTGTCTGGTCTATTCCCAAAGCAACAGAAACAGGGGAATACCTTCTTCCGTGGAAACCTTTTTGGGCTTGACTGAAAGAAAACCCAACAGGATAACCGAAAAACCTTTTTCCGGGGGGGGGGGGTCCGATCCCTGAAGAGAGAGAGGGAGAGAGACCCAAATTGCCAATGGGGAGCCCTGGTTTCTAGAATAAGAGTGCTTCATAGGTGATGAGCTCAAAGACACTTGGCCAGGTCCATGTAGGCAGGGCTTATGGTTTGAGTGTGTGGCTCAGTCTCGGGATGATTTTTGGATGTAATGATTCACTCATCATACTTGCACTTTGGAGAATGCAGGGGTCACCCTGAAAGGATTGAAAACGAATTGCGAAGTGCTGACCCTTTCAGTGATGCCCAACTAGCAGCTGCTCTGGCAAGACCAAGCGGTTGCAACGCAAGCTCTTAGTTGCGACCAATAGAAAATCTTAAACAACCTACCAACATCTGGCCTCTGCAAACAGTTGCAACACTGATTCAGCGCCACGGCAAGAGGAGCCATAGGAATTTCATAAACCTTTAATGGTCCTTAGTGGCCATGGTTTCGTGACCATAGGCTGTTGCTGCCCCTGCTACTGTATGGCTCTGACTCAGTATATGGGTATGGGTCAAATTTGACCACCAGAACCCCGAGGGTTTTCATCCTTGGTTCCATTGACCTGGCCGGGGCAACCTATTTGGGGGTTCCTAATTTTGACCCAAAACCACATGTTTGCAACGGGCTGTTAAGCATCCCCTTATTTGGCGACGCCATCTGGCATACATTCACTGAGCTTCAACAACCCAAACTAGGCTGTGGCTCCCACTTGCAACGCCTCTCAGTCAATCAAGGCCTCCTTTGAGAGGATACATTTGCCCCAGTCCAAAATCGCCTTCACTAGAGGAGCGCTTTGCAAATCAGGTCTTTGAGGTGTGTGCTTACACGTGTGTGCTTGCGTGGTGGTTCAGGGAGCCCAGGTCGGAAAAAAAAAAAAAGGAAACCAAAGGAAACCCAGAGTTGGATCTGGCCCCTGTTTACCTCCCAGTCTGGCGAAAATCACCTTGCGGGGGTCACCCTAAATGGGTCTAACAAGTGGATTCTAGAAGGCTGGGTCCCGCCAACATGGGTTGCCCTGGTAAATGGACTCAAGTTGACTAAAACCTGCAGTACATATCCTGGCGGTTTTACCCAAAATGAGCGTCCTGGACAGCCGCCAGCCAGAACCGCGAGCAAGAACCCGTTGCGGTCGATCGAGCGGGGCCCCGGCCCCGGCATCTGCGTCGCCACGGCCCGGAAGGAAGGCCCTCAGAAGGGAACTTACCATGGCGGGGGGTGAGAGGTGAGAGGTGGGGGGTGGGGGTGGGGGGTGTGGGGTGGGGGGTTGGGTGGTTGGGGGGGTGGGGGGTCGGGGGTGGGGTGGGGGGTGGGGGGGTGGGGGGGCTTGGAACCCCTTTCGGTTGGCGAAAGGCGAGCCAAAGGAAGACCAACCATGTTTGGGGGCAAAAAAAAAAAAACCTCCATACTGTGAATGGTTGCGAAATCCGTTCGCACCACTTTGAAAGCTTGGGAAACCAAAGGTTTGTTGGCAGTTACAGGGGAATCGAATCCGTCCAGGGTTTCTAAGGTGGTGCAGGATTTCGTCCATTCACAGTATTCTGTATTTGTCCACATTGTCCTTCTAATCCACTTTGAAAAAAAGAGGGTGCGCTCGAAAAGGACATATCCATATAGACTTAAGAAAAGAGAGAGAGAGAGAGTACATTGACATATATACATATGCATGCACATTAGATCTTAGGGGGTCCAGTTCTCCCGATGACTGGCATGCTGCACAAACCAGACCCTTTGGGCCTCCCTCCGCGGCGCAAGGATGGAGACAAATTGGATTTCTCACCTTTCTTCCTGGTTCGGTCGGATCGTAGATTGGATTGGAACCTTCCAAGACTTTTTGAGGGGGTCACGGTCAGCACAGCAACGAACTGTTGACACTTTTCTCAGTGACCAACCCTCTTGACCTGGGGTTCTTGCCTTTCAAACTGTCCAGCTTGGGTCTTGGTTGTTCTCTCTCTCTGGCCCGCTTGGAAGGGTCTTGAAGAACCTTTCTGGGAAGGGATGAAAGGCTTGGGAGAAAACGGTGCGCTCTTTCACGGAAGGATTCCAAATCCAGACCGTCAGGCCCCAACAGACACATCCCCTTTGCCAGGAAGTCCGTTTTCCAACCACTTGGGGAGGTTCCAACTCTTGACATTCATTGAGACGTTTGTTGGGCTCGTTCCGCAAGGGAGAATTTGGAGCTCGTCATATATCCCTGCTAAATGCACCATAGACTACATAAAATGAATGCTGACGCCAGATTAACAAACCGTTCTATGAATACAGGGTGTTCCCTCAAAAAGTGATAAACCCCTAAGAGGGACACCCCCCATCTCAAACCAAGAATTTCTTAATCCGGGCTTCCCGCTACCCGCTACCCCCTCTTTCCACTCCCATGAGGGGGCTTCTTTAGCGGTTGTATTGTTCATCAGAAACCAGGGGTTCCCATTGGCAATTTGGGTCTCTCTCTCTCTCTCTTTTGTCAGGGATCGGACCCCCCCCCAAAAAAAAATAAAAGTTACCCTGTTGGTTTTCCTTTAAGCCAAGCCCAAAAAGGGTACCACGGAAAAAACAGACACCCACGAATTGCAGATTAAGCGGATGTGCTGGGAGGTGGGCGCCCCATCATCACACTGACGACACCCAGAACATGCGGATTTCGGTCGTTCCTTTAGGTACCAACCCCAACCCCAAAACGGGTACCCCCCCCCCCCCCCACCCCACCCAAAAAAGGGTCGTTCCTTTGCAACCCCATAAAAATAGACGGGACGGGAAGTTGTCCATTTTGACCTAATGTTGACCCGGATTCATCACTTTTGGAGGGGAACACCCCCATATTAATAAACAGGTTCACGGTTGGTTTATTCATCCGGGGTCAACAGACGGGGGGAGGGTACCACCCGAAGCCTCGCGCCCGAAGCCGCCGCCGTTCGACTCGCTGGGCTGCCCCGCCAGGGCCGGGCCACCTCCAGCCACTCCTCCCGCGTGCGCAAGCGCTCGTGCCACGCGAAGGGCCTCGGAATTGTTTTTTTCGGCGCGCGAGAGGCGGGCGGCGAAGCGAGGAAAAAAAAACATGTGTTTGTTATTTTCTCTCTTCTTTTTGTTTCCCCGACGGGCTGCGGGTGGAGTCGTTTTTTCCCTGTTGTGTTTTCCCTTTTTTTTCAGACCCCCCGTATGAAAATCACCCCCCCATGTTCGTTTGGCCCCATCATTTTTCTCAACCCCAATTTGATTCATAGGGGGGTGCTTTCCCCAGGTGATATGAAAAATCAACCCCCATTTTGTCTTGATAGGGGGATGCTTTTCCCTGGATATCGGAAGGAATCAGACCACTTTTGGAGGGGAACACCCCCCTATGAATGAACTCGGGTTGATTGCTACGGGGTCAACGATTGGTTTGGACCGATACGTGACCTATGAACCAACCCCTCTGGTGTCCCTTAACAACATCTGGGTGCGTCTTCTTTTGAGTTGGTAGCCCTTGTTTCTTGGGGAAGCCGAATCAAAGGACACCACAAGGAGATACTGTGGATGGACGACATCCTGCACCACCTAAGAGATCCTGGAGATGATTCCCCTGTAAATACCAACAAACAATGGTTTTTCATGGTTTCTTAGGTGGTGCAGGATTTCGTCCATCCACAGTAGTTCCAGGCGAAGGGGAAGTAATTCTGACCCCGGAACTAAAACCCCTGGTTGACTTTGGATTCATTGTGTCCCCTTTTAGTGGGGATTCAGACCACTTTTGTGGGGCCCGACACCCAAACAGAAAAATAGGACGGGTTTATTCATCGGGGTCCGCATTAGTGTTGGTTGTTTTGTTTTGATTCCGGGAAACCCTTTGTTTTGAGGAACAAAAAACCATTTGGCCACACACGAGAATCTGGTGTTGGTCTTCTGATTTTAGCAAGAACTTGTGAATGTCAAATTTGAATGCATCCGCCGGCTTCCAAACATGGGCTGTTCGTGAAACAACCGCCAATCACAGTGCAAAACCCGGGTCATTTGAAGTAAGTCAGTCAATAGTCCTGCGTCAAAATACTGCGGATGGACAAAATCCTGCACTAGTTGGAATGGATAAAGCCCTGCAAATACTGGGATAAACCACCAACTGGTGTCTGGTGCCTGGTAAGAGCCTCAAGAGGGCACGTGGTTCGTTGTGCCCTTGCTAAACTCGTCAGCAAATGCAGGTGCCATCCATCCCTCGAGCAACCGGGGGAAGGCAGAAAACCCTTAAAGAAAGCAATGCCCTAAATGAAGGAGGTTGAAAAATAGATTCTAAGTGATCATACGCGGAGGGGGGGGGGGGGCAGGAGGAACCAGACATGTCATAAATCGCTCTAAGCAGAGTCCGCCGGACGCTGGGCGCACGGACATACACTTGGCAGCTGCTCCGTCCGTTGGGAGCAGACCTTACGCAAATCCAGCAGAAAATACCCTAGGAGCTCAAGAACCCAAATATGAAGGCCTTTGACCCCCAAAGGGCTGAAATTATGAGGCCTTGGGCTCCTAGGGATGGGTTGAATTTGAACTTGATGTCCCGTAGACCCTCCCCAAATTGCCATGAAACCGAAATGACGTTTCGAGATGCTGGTTTAGCCCTTCCTTTTCCAGGGGCCCTCCTGCCCTGTTCGATTCGAGGATATAGGCGTTGGTTTGATCCTTGAATCTGCGTGTTCGTGGAGATCCAACATTGCAAACAAAGAAATCCCTCTTCCGGTGTGTCACTCTCGAACCGGAGATCTCCAGACGAAAGGTCAGAAGAAACTCCAACAAGTTGTGTCACCTCTCGAAAGTTTCCCGCAAAGTACTCGGGGACCATGGCAGAGACCAGTGCTGTCCAATGTCTCTCGGGCGGGGAACAAAAACAAAACCTGTGCCTTTGAATTGGGCGGCGCACATGCATCCAACTTCGGTGCCCCGTTCAGCACATCAGTGGGCTTCGCGAAAAATATCCCCGCGAGTCTCACAAAATCTGAAGGCCTTTTGGAGTCCTTCCTAGGCCGCCGGTCAAAATGGGACCCGCGGATTGGGCTTCAGTTGGGCTTCACTTGGACTCCCTGGGCATTCCCCGGCGTCGGTGGCTTTGGAGTCGCTTGGCATTCCTTGGAATTGCCTTTGCAGTCTCTTTGCGTTCCATTCTATTTGGCTTCGATTCTTCTTGATATGCCCATTGAATTCGATGAGTCGTCTTAATTGCCCTTGAACTCCCATTGCAAGCCATTTCCATAAGTTGTCAAGACCCCAAAGAAAGGGGAAGCCCACTTGGGCGTGTCGGAAAAAATGGGGGGAAACTTGTTTTGGCCCTTTTGGAAGCCCCGCAATGTGGATCCCGTGAACCTGCCCGACCCAAACTTAGGATTGGCTGGGATAGAGCAAGCCGTTTTCCTTTGATCCAAAATGCAAGGTCTCCTTTGATCGAAACAACATCTTGCGACTGGTTGACCTCCCCCACCTCCCCCACCTCCCCCCCACCTCCCCCCCACCTCCTCTCCCACCCACCTCCTCCCCCCCTCCACCCTCCTTCACCACCCCCTCCTCCAAAACATCCACCCCCCCCCCCCCCCACGGCCTTCTCGAGTGAAGCTGCTGGCCAACGGCGGCGCCTCGATCTTTCGCTCTCGCGCGCGCGACGCGAAAACCCTTTGCAGCGCACGCGAGGACACCAGTATAGTAGGTAAGACATGTTTTGGTGAAAGGGTGATTCCCTTGGCGCAGGGAAATGGAAGCAGGAAAATGGAACTACTACTGTGGATGGACAAAATCCGTCACAGTGGTTGAAACCGTGGGAATGAAACCAGAAGCTTTGTTGCGGTACTTACGCTGGGGAAGCGAAGCAGAAACCCTGGGTTTCTTGGGTGGTTCACCTTGTCTTTATGGAACCCCTCAAAAAAAATTGGGGGAAGGTGCGGGTTGGGGCTTGCCGGAAGTCTCTGAAAGGGGACCCCCCAAATGGGGTGGGTTTTCCTTCTGGTGTCCCTACACCAACCAAAAACAGGGTGCCTAAAAACAGCAAACACCGACCGTGGACTCGTCTTCTTTAAGGTTGGAGCCCCAATGAGAACGGAGTGCAAAGGGAGTTCAAGAAGAAATAAGACAACGAATCGAGTTCAATGAAAACTTAATGGGATAACTACTGCGGATGGTTGCGAAATCCATATCGCACCACTATTCAGAAGCCCTGAAAGAGGATTGGACTCCCCAATGTAAATAACAACAAAACCGTATCGTGTCCGCCATGGTTTCAAAGTGGTGCGGACGGGTTTCGTTTTATGTGGCTATGGTGTTTCTTTTGGAACCACTAAATTCAAAACTCATGGCCCCATGTCGCGCGGCCCCTTCAAAAACCTGTTAAGAACCGATCAAATCCCCTTTAAACAGACTGTAGAAACTGGTCAAAGCCCCTTCTAGAAGCCGATACGAACCGGTCACCTGTTCAACTCCGGTCAAATCCTGCTAGAAACCGGTCAACTTCCTCCTCTCAAAGCTGGTCCAACTCCGGGCAGCAGAATCACTCAGTTTCAAGCAGAAACCGGGTGACCTTTGACCTCAGCCGCATAGCACAATCCTTGAGGGGCAGCTTCTGAAACATTTCTCAAAATGCAAGACCTTCAACACTTTCAATGTCGGCTGACCTTCCAGATTCAGGCCCTAAGACTGACAAGACAAAGCCCGTCCTTCCAAGCGCACCGTGACAGGCCCTGCCTTGAAAAAGTAGCTGTTTTCCACTGCTGCACCGGGCTGCTCTTGCCAGACACAACAAGAACATCTTTAGATGGCGCACTTCAGATGCAAATGTTAGACAAGCCTGATGTCTGCAAGAGCAAAATTGTGAAAAGCCCGGCAAGCCCACAATGTCAATAAGGATGAACGTGTTATCTCCTCTCGGGTCCTCGCAATACAGTCACATCGGTCAATGTAAATATGTCATAGTGGCAAAACAATCATGTAAGCACAGCTAAGTCACACCCTCCGCAAATACGGGTCTGCAAGCAGACTCCAACTGCCCACACGCCTCATCGCGTGAGCAAAATCAAGCTGCGTGCGGCAAATGTTGCAGAAGCTCTCCTTCAACATCAAAATTGCCTTTTGTTCATCAGAAGCTCCGTCAGCACACACACACACGGTAGCAAAGCCTAGGCTCATGCACGGTCTCAACGGTCATCGCAAACAAAGCAAAAACCGAGGCTTTTTTGAGAAGGGCATCGGTGCTGCAGGAGCTGCAAACTCCACCAGAATCTTGTCCGTGAGCTGCTTGATAGCATAAGCATGGGCATGAAGTTCGGCAGACAGGTTGCCAACTCCAAGAAATCCATAGCAGCCTTACCTAGTAGGTGCCAACGCCAAACTCGAAAGCACATTCAAGTTGATGGGAATGACATCACCAGAAAGGCCTGAGTGCCACCAAGTTGCATCCGTCCAGCCGCAGGCGATCTGCAAAAATGCCCTCATGCCCACGGCATCCTGCTCCCAGTGATGCAAAAGCTGTAGCTCCGAGTGCAAGTTCACCAAACTTCTCCAAAGCATCCCCTCGCACTTGCCTCCGGTCTTCGGAGTGTTGTGCCACCCACAGCAAATGACGACCACCAGGCCGCAGTCCACCGTCGTCCTCTTCGTGCCTCGTGCCCGGGCACACGGCCAACTTAGCAGCCTGCTGGATCACATGGGAATAGACTCGGCGCTGTCGGTCCGCGCTGCCATTGAAGTGCAGGCCACGCCGGTAGAAGAGCTAGAAACTCGGAGGTGCGTAGCAATCTGCTTCCAGCCGTGATCACGAGCTGCTTGACCACGCTCGGAAGTGGCTCGCCACGACACGAGGAGCCGGTGACCAGGCCACCGCAGCACCAGACGCAGTGAGGCCTGCCCGAAGAAATGTCTGCCTTCACGCCGTACTTGTCACCGTGTCAGCCAAGGATAAGCTGGGCGCGCACTCAGGCCTCATGGCGGAGGCGACAACAAAAACTACGCCGGGTCTGCCAAGCTAGCAGCACTCCGAACACACTATATGCCTGCCGCCAAAAAAGCTCGACATTCAACTCCACAACAGCTCTGAGATTCACGCATGCAAGATAGCACTGAGCTCGCCGACTGCCGCTTCACTTGCACTAGAACTTGGAACGGCCACGGCCAAAGCTGGCCGCTCTCGAGCAGCCGCTGTCTCGAGCGGCCGCTGTCGATTCTACAAAAAGCTGAGAGCCGCCATGCAAAGAAAAGCAAAAACACCCAGTCTACAAGCCCCGGCCTTCGGCCTGGACGCAACCCCGGCCTTCGGCCTGGACGCAACCCCGGCCTTCGGCCTGGACGCACGCCTACTCCCATCCGAGTGCAAGTTCACCAAACTTCTCCGAAGCATCCGGTCTTCGGAGTGTTGTTCCACCATGCCCGGAGAAGAACACGCCCTTGCCGGCCAACACTGCCAGGATCGCGCGGAAAGGAGAGCGCTCCTCCAGCAGCCAGCCATGCACAGCAGCTGCCGCCGCGCGGATCGTCGCCTTGTCCCGCAGGGCTGGCGCTGACGCAGTCCGCTAGCCGGGCCGGCGTTCAGGGCCTCGAGATGTGGGCGCAGCGTTACCGCCTCCGCCTTGGCCGCCGCCAGCGCTCCAGCTGGTCTGCTGCGGGCGGCTGAGGCCGATCCCAACTCGCAGAGGGCCGCCTGTCTTGGCGCATGCATCTGACAACCAGGAAGCCGCTGCTAGCATCCTGCATCAATATGGATTCAGCCTGTGACCTGGGCGCCATGGCAGAACTACAAGCTGAGCAATCAATACAAAGCATGGATGCAAAAAAAACGTAGGCAAGATGCAGGCTCAGCAGGGTCAGCTTTCGGGCAGCCTCACTGGAGCATGCAATCATCTTCCAAATCCTCCTAGAAACCGGCCAAATTGCCCTTAAAACCGGGTCAAAATGCCCCCTAAAACTCCCTTCTAAAAACCTGTCAAATCCCCTCTGAAAACAGGTCCAACTCCCGTCGAACCCTCTAGGAAACAACAAAATCCCACAAAAAACAATAATTCCCTAGAAATTTGCACCTGCGCTTGGCCCACGATTCTGCGGCTCTCTGCGGCTCTCGTTCTGGCCCTGAAAGCCAGGTGGAATCGCTGGACATACACCCACCTTCTAGCTTGGAAACCAGCTCAGCATTTCGGCGCCGACTTACTCACTTTCATGGCAACACTTCAAGGCAAACTCAAGCACTTTTTTCTACCTCAAAGCCAGCCAAAAGCGGACTGGCCGAGGGCAATGTCAAGTGTTTACAATTCAGCAAAAAGGACGGCAACTGCTTGGGCCCATTGGAAACAACACCCAACCCCGGCAAAAGTGTTCCTTCCAAAAAAAACTTTCGTTCGCAGGCAGCCCTTGGAACTGAGATTTTACAGGGGGAAAAATCGCATGGCCTGGAAGACCAAGGGGCCAAGCCGAGAGAACACAAAGACACAAAGCCAGAAAGGACACCCAAACGACTCACAAAAGCGGGGGGGAAGCGGAATATGTCGTTGCATCTGGCCAGAGTGTTCTAACACCCACCCAGCTTCCACGTTGCTGAAAACATTTCTGGGGACAGCGTCAGGAGGAATATGTTTCCCGATCTCCGAAGCCAAAAGAACACCACGACACCGCAGTGACCGACAAGGCTGACCAAAAGGACTTTGCGAGCAAATGGTCAAGACGCTAAAAGGAGACGACTGCACTATAGGGGGCGAATTTTGGGGGCCCCTCAATTTTGAAAGCACGAGTTGCAACCCGTTGGGGGAGTGAAACCCTGTCAAGTGGCTCAGGCTGCCAGGGGGAACTGAGCATCTGCACAAGTTGCAACAATTGGCCATGGTTCAAAACCAATGTAATCCCATTTTGGGATAGGCGAATTCACCACCCATTGTAGAACCTATTTTAGTGGGGATTTGGGATGTTCACTAGGGGATAACCGGGGGTTTGACCCATAGCCAATTCACAAATTGGAGATGGGGATGGGTGAGCTCGTCTGACCCAGGTCGGCTCCTTTTCGTCGTGCGGCTACGCCCCGCATCCCATGAAGACCCAAATCCCCGCCTCCCAGTGTTTCGATGGGCAACCCCTCAAGAGAAACACAAAAAGCGCCACCGCTCGTTCGCTACATGTGGTGTCGAAACTCTCGGGATCTCGTTGACTCGGTGTTGCTCAAAATTAGGGGCCCCAACATGGGTTGCCCCAGCAAATGGAAGAGTAGACTAAGACCTGCGGTCCATATCCTGGCTCTTAAAGCCACCCCAAAAAAGAGAGACTCTAAAGGAAAGAGCCCCGAAAGGAAAGGAAGCCTTCCAGCTAGGGCAAACCGCAGGTGTTGGTCTTGGAATCGCACGTTCTGGCTTCAACCATGGTTTCATTTCCTGGTGCGAACACGGAGAGAGCTCCGGCGAAAACCGCTTTGGGGCCCCCTTTTCAGCCGCTGATCCGGCACTCATGCCGAGGCACCGGGGCTGCACGCTCCTCGCCTCCACGGGGTTGCATGTCGTTGTGACCCGTTCGGCGGAAAGGCCGGGTTGCATGTCGTGTTGTTCTGTTTATTTATTTATTTTTTGGCTGTTTGGTTTGGGAGAGGGGGGAGAGGGGGGAGGGGGGGGAGGGGGGGCAAAACGGTTGGAGTGTCTTGCGTTTTTTGCTCTCTCTCTCTCTCTCTTTTTGGGGGGGCCAGGTTCTTCCTTGGGGGCTCTTCCTGGCAGCTTCCTTCCAATTGAAGGGGGGGATGGGGAGGGTGCTCACTTTCAATGGTGAGCCCAATTTCTAATAGTGGTGAACCCAACCTCCAATTCGCCGAGCCACAGGATCCCTGATAGATACCTTTGGGCTAAGCATCTGACATCAACTAGTCCCCTGTAAAGCAGCCGGACCCGGAGCAAGCCTGTTTCTGCTTGGCGTTGGGAAATGATCTCCCGGAGCGGGATTCGGGATTCGTGTTATGCATCGCTGCGCTGAGACCACATGGTTGCACCACAAAAGGCTGTGGCGAATTCAAACCACCGGAATTCCAAAATGGCTTGCCCTGGCAGGTGGAGACATGGGAACCCAAGACCTGCGGTTTGCCCCTCCTGTTTAACTTTGAGCCAGGCCCAAATGGTGAAACCGTAAAACGGCGGCTGTGCAATTTCAAACAAGAGGTTGGCCCAACCCGGTTGGAACAAATCCTCTGTGTAAGTTGGAACCCTTGCCGGCCAGGGAGCCTAGGGTTGTGGTAGGCTTCTCTCTAAGAGCAATAAACAAAGAAGGGTGTGTCTTTTGTGGCCCCATTGTTGTACCATGATCAAAGTCACCCCCTAGGTGGTGCGTTAACGGGAAAAACAACTTGTGACTTTGATAATCCTGCATGTCAAAATCATGACGCCGGTGTTCGGAAGCTCAAGTAAAACCATTTTGAGGCCAACAAACTTCGAGGACTGCCTGGGGCGCTACTTGAAGAGTGATCAATTAGTCCACCATTGGGCGGCCGAAACGGCCGGCTTTCGAGTCACCCCTCGCCTCGTTCAAAGCTCTCCAGGAAGTGGTCACCTTAGTCACTCACCCCGGGTGACCATGCGACCAGCTATATAGCTTTGTTCGGCTTTTTCTGGCAGTGGATCTATAAGTGTGCGTTTCAACTCAGGCTTAACTTTTGCATGGTTCGGGACCTTCTTGATGTGCGTGCGTGCGTGTGCACTCGTGTTTGCGCGCGCGCATGTGTTTTGACTTTTGTGTGACTCGTGCCTCTAACTGTGTTTTGGGGTAGATTCTCGTCTTGTTGTTTGTCGGTCTTCCCTTCCCGAGGAGCATGAAAGCCACTCAAGTCACCAATCCACAACAAGATAGCAACTCAGCTTCCCGTTGATCGGTGGCTTGGATTGGTGGTTTGGAGGTTAGGGGTGGTTTCCCATTTACCCTCTACAACTACCTCCCCAAACCAATCCAACAAGAGTCCATGGTTTTGAACAATATGTGAAAACAGACAAAAGAGGAAGTTGCAACTGCAAAAAGCAAACAACGACATGTTCCAAACATGAAAGGAGTGCTGGGTTTTTCAGGCTAGGCGGGAGGCTCTTCCATCTGGAGATGCGAATCCAGGTTTTCAAGGCAAGCCGATCCCTTGCTCCTAAGCGATCACCTAAATACTTGGAAGGTCCTGATTTTCAACCCCAAATCTGCGTGTGCGGCCCCAAAAACAGATTTTGGCGTTAGCCAAACAGCCCCTCCCCCAACAACACAAGTCTAGCAGTAGAATTCCCATTCTCTTCAGGGATCCTTCTCTTCAAACAAGAGGCCAAACCCCTGGGAAAATGGGCGGTTGCTAGTAGGGGAACCCTCCCCCAGAGAAGGGCACTACTGGGGGATCTAGTGTGCAACTTCCAGGGAAATTCGGCAGAAAATTTGTGCTCGGTGATTTGAATCGGAATTATGTCGCTTGTTTTCCCAGGGCATGGGCTTCGTTGAGCTCGGTTGCGAAAATATGCGGGGTGGGGGGGATGTCATGGGCATGACACTAGACTGCCACCCTCCCAACAACAAACGTGGAAGCTGAAAGGTCTTTGGAACAACGGTCTTTCAGGGCCCTTGCTTGCTTTTCGTGGTGTAATCCTCCATGTCCCTTTCTGGAACCTACACAAAAGTGGCCCGTTTCAATGGGAACCACCGGTCAATTGACCTTTTGATTTGGGGAGATCCAGTGGCCCCTACAAAATGGAGGGCCCTCTTTTTGGGTATGGGATACCATTGCCACTTTAGCAGAGCACGTTCCTTTTTCAAAAAGAAAAACACTGGACGATGTCACATCGGCTCACTGGAAGACAGCGCACCCACAAAAACCGCGGAGAAAATCTCTCCCGGGATCCCGGGCCAATACCGCAAGCGCCGCCGGGCAAAGAGATGCCTCAGTCACAAGCGGGCTCCCCAAAAGGAGATTCAGCTGAACGTTTGAGCTTCTCTGGTTTTCTGATTAGGTGGTTTAAACTATTCTCGGTGGCTTTCTGCTCCCCTGCTAAAATAGTGGTTTCATGGAAAATCCATTAGTTGGCAAAAAGTGAAAGTCCTAACATCCAAGCAAAATGCACCAAAGCATTTCTTGGCAAAACGCCCCCACCCGATGTTCTCTGATTAGGTGGGTTTACCAAAAAGTGACTGAAGTTCAGGAGCTCGATCGGGAGAGAGGGTTCCAAGTTTCTAGGGGTACCTTCCATGTCCATTCTTTCCAGGCATCCTTCTTTCTACAAAACCACCCAAAACCCTGGGAAAACAGCTGGTTTTGGAAAAGAACGATGGTTGAAAAGAATGGGGAATCAACCCCATTCAAGGTTCACCTGCAAAGGGCACAAAAGAGTCAAAAGGTCCTCGTTTTCCGCATCTCTTCCAGGCTGGGGCTGTGCTACAATGTAGAAAATTCCATCTGGGTGTGGGTCAGGACCGCAGGTTTTAGTCTTTGGACCCCTTTACCAGGGCAACCCATTTTGGGTACCTATTTTTGACCCACAGCCATCTACCTGTTGATTGCACTGCAGCCTTTGCAGCATAGAATCGCAAAAGAGATCCCAGCGAAGGTCTGCTCTTCCAGAGACATTCTGGAATGTCTGCAACTCCCAGTAGTCCCAAAGAATGCAAAGCCTCCGAACCTGTCCCGTGTTCTCTTAGGTCTCCAGGTGGTGGCTTTCCTTTTCGTGTCCAGGCGTCATTGGCACCCCCCCAAACATGGAGGATCTACTTTCGGAGGCCCTCCTTGGCTCCCGTCCATTTTCTTGGGTCCCTTGGGCCCCTTGGGTCCTTCTTGCCTTCTTCAGGCCAGGGCGAGCTTGGGCCCCTCCTTATCCTCCCTCCCAAATTCGCAGCCCCAAACCAGGGTTCAGCCCCGGGGGTGCTCCTTGAAATCCAAGTGCAACCCACTTCCCGTCCCAAGGGCCATAGGTGGGCACGCCCTCCACCAGGCAGTCCATGACCGAGCCCTGGCGCCTGAGTTGAGGGCGAAAAAAAAATCGGACGGGAACCTGGGAGGTTCGACTGGCTCGGTTTTTGTTTGTGGGGAAAATATGTCTGACTGGTTCCCCAGACTTTTTTGACGGGTTTTGGAAACAAATCACGGTTGGACCTGAGATCTGCATCACATTAACCCCATTCTAAACTCATGTGTCTTGGTGCGAGGCCCAATAACAGTGCCGAATAGTGGAACTCCTAAAATGGGGTGGTTTCAACTGCTGCTTTCCCTACACCCTCGAGCAAAAAACACCTAGCTTTGGGGGAACACCTGGGTGTGTCTTAGAATGCTTAGTCTCCTTTTGGTTGCCCGTTGAAACCAGGCCCCAAAAAGGATACCGCCGCAAAAACAGAGACTAGGTCCTCCAGTAGAGGTTAGAATAAGGGTGCCAACTTTTTTCTGTAGTCTCTTTTAGTAAGAGAACCCTCCCTCCCAAAAAAAAGAAACGGTAACAGGGCACCGATCTGGGGGACCTAGGTGACGCACCCGGGGCAAAAACTGCACGCCTAGGCCCCGACCATGCCGGGCCCTCGCTTCGCCGCACCACGTCCTGATCAAGAGGGGTCTAAGACATGTCAGCGTAGGGGTCCAAGGAAGCCCCCCCCCCACCACTTTGAAACCATGGTATTTACTTTGGGGAAGCATCAGAAACCAGGGTGTCTTAGGTGGTGCGAAATGGATTTCGTCCATCCACAGAAGGAAGCCCCCCCAAAGGAGATAGTTCCAGGTGAAGAGTCAGAAAATACTGCGGATGAATGAAACCCATGGCGCACCAACATTCAGAAACCCTGGAAGGATAAATGCCAATAAACAATAGTTTCCCATGGTTGCAGGGAGGTGCAGGATTTTGCCCATCGACAGTATGATCACGAGGAACATGCCATTGTAGGTGTCCTTTGAATAAAAGTGGAACTAACTAGAACCAAACTGAAACCAATGGAATCCCTCGATTCTCCACCAAACGGACCTAAGCGCAGTTCGCCTTCACTCGGCGAGTCTGTGCGTGTTAACATGGCGTGAGGTTCCCTTTCACATGCTTGGTGTGTACTCACTTGCCCAAACGACCTAGAAATAAATGGCTAACCTTTTGGGGTCTTTACTGAATGGAATCAGAAACCCAAAAACGGTATCCAAAAGCTTGAAGGGTCGATTTGCTTAACAAGAGAGGTTAGGTGCTTTGTCTGGCTAGTCTTGGCTTCCCTGACCCCAGTTGGGCCACCCTGTCGCGGCTTGGGGCGACCAGTGAAAGCAAACAACCGTTCCTGGGCCCTGATCTTAGGGAACATCCACCCGAACGTGCCCAAACAGTGTGTCGCCCTTCCGAAATGCGCCTTTTCCAGGGATTCTTTGGCAGATATGGCCCATCAAGTTTGCACTCTTGGATTCCCACAAAAACGCACCGTTTCTCCCTACAGCACGGCCAATGCTTCTTCGCAATGAAACCTCGAATCTGAGCAACGAGGCATGCTTTTCCTACACAGCCTTCAAAGAAAAAAACAGGCAAACCAACAATCCAAAGAAGAAGAAAAAAGACAAAATGGCACGGCGTTAAACAATCAAAGAAAAACACACACAATCACACACACACACAAAAACAAACACAAACACAAAAACACACAAACACACAAACACACAAACACACAAACACAAACACAAACACACAAACACACAAAAAAACAAAAACACAAACACAAAAACACACAAACACACAACCACACAAACACACAAACACACAAACACACAAACACACAAACACACAAACACACAAACACACAAACACACAAACACACAAACACACAAAACCACAAAACCACAAAACCACAAACACGCAAACACACAAACACGCAAACACGCAAACACACAAACACACAAACACACAAACACACAAACACACAAACACACAAACACACAAACACACAAACACACAAACACACAAACACACAAACACACAAACACACAAACACACAAACACACAAACAACACACAAACACACAAACACACAAACACACAAACACACAAACACACAAACACACAAACACACAAACACACAAACACACAAACACACAAACACACAAACACACAAACACACAAACACACAAACGCACGCCCGCCCGCCCGCCCGCCCGCCCGCCCGCCCGCCCGCACGCACGCCACGCACGCACCCGCTCACGCACGCCCGCCCGCCGCCCGCCCGCCCCGCCCGCACGCACGCACACGCCGCACGCACGCACGCCACGCACGCCCGCCCGCTGCCCACGCCCGCCCGCACGCACGTCTACCCGACCCGCCCCGCCCGCACGCACGCACAACCACGCGCCAACCGCCCCGCCCGCACGCACGCCCGCCCGCCCGCACGCACGCCCGCCCGCACGCACGCACGCCCGCCCGCCCCACGCCCGCACGACCGCCCGCCCGCCCGCCCACTTCCCGCCCGCCCGCCCGCCGCCCGCCCGCCCGCCCGCACGCACGCACGCACGCACGCACAAAAAAAAAGAAGCCACGAGGTTCTTCGCATTCTGCGGCTTTTCTCCCCCCCCCCCCCGGGACTCGCAGCGCGCTTTCGGCGCTTTCGCCGCTTTCGCCGCTCGCGAAGTGCGCGCCTGGAGGCGAAGCCCGAAGGCCTCCGGGTAGACCGTCAAGTCCTCGCAAGATCTGCCGTGGTCCAAAGCTTTCCCCGTGCCTTCCCCGGTGAACCTCTTGTGGGTTTGGGCCGTATCCAGAAGTTTTTGGGTTGCGAATCCAAGGGTAGTTCTAAGTTCAACCAAGTTTCCAGTATATGAGCTTGTCGCTTTTGAGAGGAACCTGCTTAAAAGGTCGTTTCGAGGCAAACCAAAGCCGAAACTAGGGGGGACGGGCTGTTAGACGCCGATGTGTGTACCTCAACTGGCCGCAGACAAGCCCATAGGATAGCTCTCATCGCCCATGCGCGTGTGACTGGCGTTTTCTTCAAGCTGTTCTGCAAAAACCTGCCTTGTCTAAACAGGGTTCCCTATATTTCCCCTTAAAACATCACCCCTACCAAGGGACACTCACCGCACATGGGCCGAGTAGGTGATGTTTGAAACCACCAACACGGGTAGCCTTCTCTCTATGCTCCTCAGCTGGAACACATGGCATCCTCGGAAAGTCATCTTTGGAACCGAATTTGGGCGAGCACAGGGGGACTTCCCTGATTCTCTCAGCCTAGCCACCCGAGCCGAAGCCGCGCCCGCAAGGAAACGGGGAGTTTGGCACGGAAACCGGGCATTTAGGCGTGTCTTTCAGACCTTTTTTGGAGTTGGCAGCCTTTTTGGGGGCAGAGTTTCAAGGGGTGGCAGGAACCATCTGCTAGAATTGTTTGAAACCAAAACGCCATGAGGAAACTGGATCTGTCTTTGGAATTGGTACCCTTGGAATTGGTATCGAGGGAAACCAAAGCGAAACAACAAAAAATCCCCACCATTCCCCACCTGGGAATGCTCGCCATGATTTCCCAAGCTACAACAGGAACATGAGGGCTCCCTTCCTTGGACATACATACCTTGGACCACAAAAAAGGGGTACGCCAAACACAACAGATTTCAATAGGACAGCCCCCTTCGAAAGTGGTTGGACGTTAAATCCCCAAAGTGGTGGCCAGAGAGTTTTGAATGAAAACACACATGGGTAAATGAAGCTTAACAGAGACCCAGCCACAAATAGGTGCAGCAAACACAAACCTTTGGATTATTTGCATGGTTTTGGATTGTCTTCGTCAAGACCAAGATTTGATGATGATTCAGATGGGCTGCGAGAGAGAACTTGAACAGAGCAACTGGAGAAACTGAAGTCCGTGCTGGATTTTCTATCACCTACTGTGGATGGACGAAATACTGCACCACCTTAAAAAAAAACCTGGAACGATGATTCCCCTGTAAATACCAACAGACGTTTTGGTTTCCCGTGGTTTTAAAGTGGTGCGAAGTGGATTTTGTCCATCCACAGTATTGCCGAACTTTGAGGTGGTTTGTTCGCTGGTAGGCCCTTTGGCTTAGCATCCCGAAGAGGATTTGAACCTCTCGAGAGCCAAGTTATGTCAGGGGATTCCCTGTGGGTGGCAGAGTGGGAGAGCATATATGTTTTGTTTGGTGCATCTTGCTTCAATGTCAAGACTTTTAACTTTTACCAACTAATACATTTTCCATTAAGCAGAAAACAGAAAGCAACCAAGTTTGATTTGCGGCTTCTTTGAGTCTTCCTTCTAAAGTGGAGTCCCCGAATTGATCGAGCGACCCTTGCTGTGCGAGCTTTTGAGCAGCATCTGAAGACCCTAAGTAGCGTGACTCTTCCCCAAATCTATCTTATATTGTCTTACTCCCTGAGATCTCTGGACCGCACACTTTTGGGTGTGGACTATTTTACTGGTAAAAATGTAAAACAACAATTTGGCAAATTGATTGAGCAATCCACTTAGGAAGTAAGGTGTAGGGTAGACTAGATATGAAGCCGTATTTGAAATCCCCAAAAGAAAGAGCCGGACGTCCCTTTAAACCAACACCGGAAAGTTTCGTACCGCTCAAGCAACACCTTTGAAGCCAGACTGTGATCTGGACGTCAATCGCCCAATCTCGCCACCCAAGGACTGCTGATTGGACAGTACCAACTGGGCTGTCCTCAGCTCCGCTTCTGGGCTAAATGGAACCCCAACCACTAACCCAACCAACAAAACCAAAAAAAAGCCGAAGTTGAACCCGGAATAAAACAAAAATCCCCCGTTTCTCCCAACGAACCACGCCAAGCTTCGGCTTCCGTCCCAATGAATGACCACCCCTGGGCTTCCGCTGGGCTTTTAGAGCGGGGCTGGCGCTGGCGCTCCTGGTAGGCCTTGGAGGTCTGGCCCATGACCCCCACGCCCTCCGTGCAGCGGTGCCGCTCCTGCGGCCCGGTAGAGACGACCCCGGTCCGGTCGGACCGGTGGGTCCGGAGGGGTGGCCTCGGTTTGAGGAGGGGTTGGAGGATGCAACAACTTTTTGGGGGGTTGAGGATGCCGAAGAGATTTTGGGGGGTTGAGGATGCCGAAGAGATTTTGGGGGGTTGAGGATGCCGAAGAGATTTTGGGGGGTGGAGGATGCCGAAGAGATTTTGGGGGGTTGAGGATGCCGAAGAGATTTTGGGGGGTGGAGGATGCCGAACAGATTTTTGGGGGTGGAGGATGCCGAACAGATTTTGGGGGGTTGAGGATGCCGAAGAGATTTTTGGGGGTTGAGGATGCCGAAGAGATTTTGGGGGGTGGAGGATGCCGAACAGATTTTTGGGGGTGGAGGATGCCGAACAGATTTTTGGGGGTGGAGGATGCCGAACAGATTTTTGGGGGTGGAGGATGCCGGATTTTGGAGGATGCCGAACAGATTTTTGGGGGTTGAGGATGCCGAAGAGATTTTTGGAGGGGGGTGGAGGATGCCGAACAGAACAGGATTTTTGGGGGTGGAGGATGCCGAACAGATTTTTGGGGGTTGAGGATGCCGAAGAGATTTTGGGGGGTGGAGGATGCCGAACAGATTTTTGGGGGTGGAGGATGCCGAACAGATTTTTGGGGGTTGAGGATGCCGAAGAGATTTTGGGGGGTGGAGGATGCCGAACAGATTTTTGGGGGTGGAGGATGCCGAACAGATTTTTGGGGGTTGAGGATGCTGAAGAGATTTTGGGGTTGAGCTCAAAGAAGAAACAAAGGGACACCCACCCATTTTGGGGGGGGGGGGGGAAATTCCCTAGCTAGTTGGAGACAAACCCATGTGTCCAAAATAGGGGGAACCCCAAAATGGAACCGGGGGGCGAAATACTCACACCTGTCTTCTTCCAGGTAATCTCGGCTTGCATAAATATCCCAAATCCCCATTCTCAGTATTCAGGCCTACATGAACCACCCGTTTGACAAGCGCTTTTGCTCAAAGGCCCAGCAAGTGGGTGACGGCCTCGAAAACTTAAATGGGCCCAAAACCACGCATCAGGCTGCTTATCGGTTTTCTCCCCAATTCCCACAGAGGAGCAAGAGATTTGATTCGACCATTTACAGTAACGCCCCCCCCCCCCCAAGATTCGTATGAAACCCCAGATTCGCCATCACTTGAGGTGTCTTATTGGGGATCCTTTGTTGGGCTCCATGTGAAAATGAAGCCCCAGTTAAAAATGGGAACGTGTACAAACAGTGGACCCCTTGCTTCCAGATGTTCAGCCCTCGTAACCATTCCTTAACTCGCGCAACTGGGCATTGGACCCCTTCCCATTTGGGCGTGCCTTTATTTGAGGGTACAGTTTTTTGGTGTTCAAGGACCAAAAGGAAAACCGTTTGGCCATGTGGGGGAAGTCTCAGTTATGATCTCGGGTACATCCAGGGGGGACCCGGAAGGGAACCGCTGCCGGTGGCTTTATTGGCGGATCCACCAGTTCAAAGGCTGCGATACTCAAAGAAACGAAGCTCCACCAGATCAAAGCTTGAAAACCAAAAACAAAGAAGAAGAAAAGAGAAAGGTTGGTGGCGTGAGAGTCCGGATCGACGTACGCCCAAGCTTGGAACCGTCGATAGGGGTGTAAAGCTCAACTCGGGACACTTTGAACATTATTTCCATGGGGATTTCTGCCTCAACTAGGGACCTGTTCGCGGACATGGCTTCCATGGGGATGTCCACTCGCGGGTCAAATCGGGTCGAGTCGTGTTGGGGTAGATCGGTTTTCGGAGTCGAGTCGAGAGACGAGAGGGCAAGTCACGCGCATATCAAAGAAGGCAGCTTTGCTGGTGAAAGGGAAGCTGGTGATGGTTGCAAAAAGAGAAACATGCGCAAGTGCCCTCCATACCTCCACACCCAAAGGTTTGGAAGGACTCTGAGTCAAGCAATTGCGGGATGCTATTGAATTGGCAACTCGCAAAGTCGGGTTGGCCAAATAGCAGGGGTGGTCATCCAAGGAGGGGTCCTCTTGTGCTGGCCCCATTGAAGACATCCTCAAATTATGTTCCACAATGGCGTTGAAAGTTGAAAGAGTTTCCCAAATCTAAGCTTGAGCCCTCAAAACACAACTTGAAGTTGGACCTGGACATTCAACGGCCCCTCACAGAGTTTGTGGCAACCCAAACCCCTCTTTCAGCCACAACCACACCCCCGTCATTTTGACATGCCAACAGCGGAACTCATGGATCAAAAGAAGTCAGAGGGAACCCCTAGCTACTTTTGCTGGATGACTCCGCCCAAAAAACTCCGCAGCCGGACTGAGCAAAATTTCCCCCCCCCCCCCCCGCTTCGCCCGCTGCGCCCGCTTCGCCCGCTGCGCCCGCTTCGCCCGCGCGGGCGAAGAAGGTGGTCCTTGAGCAGCTCCCAGTCCATCTTCTTCTGACAGGTCTCCTCAAGGCTTCCCAAATCGACAAAGAGACCCGGAAGTCAACATTAAAAGACCCGGAAATAAACTGCTCCACAACTAGGCCCTTTGGGCTTGCAAAAATGAACAGAAAAAGAAAAAAGGAAGGACAAACAAAAAGGGGGAAAAAAGAACGAACAACAACTTGCCAAGAACGGCGAAGACTGGGTTGGTGGAGAAAAAAACAACCACCTGCGCTACGTTGACGGGGTGTCCTTTTGTAGGTGGGTGAAATGGGGCCACGCGGACTTCCTAGGCAACCAGTTTTGACACCGCCCCAGCGGCTGGCCGGATACGTCCACACGGAAGTGGGCTTGTCGGAAATAAGATATGGAAGGCATCCGTGCTCATTGGGTTTACCTATTTGGGTGTGGCTCAAAATTCAACTCGAGGGGTTAGGCAGGTCTTGGTCCATGTTTCCAGTTACCAGGGTTCCATTTTGGAATTCCAGTTTTTTGAGCCACAGCCAAACACATGCAACACCGAGTGTCTATTGGGTTGTTGACTCTGACCGGGCGAAAGAGGGCCCCAAGAACGTTGACCTGTTGGAAGTACCTACCTCGGAATGGAGGGAGTAGGTTGGGGCTGATTGAGTTTTGTTGGGAGGAAGGAAGGCGTGGCAAAGACTTGGGTCCTTCCAAGTGGGAACCTTCCGCGGCCTTGCGGCCTGAAGAAGATGTGCACTAGGAAGTGGCTGCGCAAGGGGGATTCAGGAAACCCTCCCTGACAGGGCTTCATTGGGGCCAAAGGGTCAACAGCCCGTACCCCTGGTGAACATCCCAATCCCCACTAAAATAGGTTCTAAAATGGGTGGTGCACCTACCCCAAAATGGTACCATTGGTTTTGACCCACGGCCATTTGGTTCAAGACAAGAGGGCCTGTTTAGGTGAGGACATGGCAAACTTCGAGCGCTTTGCCCCTCCCCAAAGGCTACCAGCAAATAATCCCTGTACAGAACAGGAAAGTGGTTGTGAACACCCTGTTGAGTAAGTCTCGCTTGCTTTCTGCTCCCCTGCTAACAGTTTAACTTTTAGTGGTTTAGTGGAAAACCCATTAGTTGGCAAAAAGTTAAAGTCCTAACATCCCTTGGCAAAATGCACCAAAGTTATAAGGTCACCTGCCGAGCTCCGACTACACATACTCATGCCCATGTGTTTGTAAGTCCCAAGCTGATTCGGCAAAGTAGTTGGACCGCTGGGCCCCAGCAGCTGGCTCCCTTGTGGTTTCCTCACTTGCCCGAAGGACCTCAAAGGCGAACCTTTTTTTTTTTGGTCTTTAGAAGTGGCCCCAAGGGAGAAAACTCCAAAAGGATATGGCCATGGGTCAAAACCCCGCAACCAGTGAACGGGACCCAATCCAACCAAAATGGGTGGCCTAAAATGGATGGCGAATTCACCGAAACCCCAAAATGGGATCCCAAAACGGCTTTGAACCACCGCCACTTTTTTGGGGAAGTCGCGTGACGGTTGAATCCAGATGCCCCCACTGGATGTGGACCACATGGGAAAGAAGGGGCACCCGTGTGTTTTGTTGGTAGTCGGTTTTGAACCACTCCAACATGAGCCCTGCCGGCTGGCTCAAGGCCCGCGCGAAGTAGCGGTCCAGGGTCACCACCCAAATCCGATGGCCTCGAGCTTCAACCACTGAGCTCTGGTGGCCTTTAAAGGAAACCCAGGCCGTGTCTTGGAATGAAAAAAATCAAACGGAAAACCGAGGGCGTTCAGGCTTTTGGGGGAGTTCACCCCCAAAAACACACCCAGGCGGCTGAAACCCAGAGCCTACCTGGGCAGAGATCCCACAGCTTTCAGCTGTGTAAAACCATATTTCCAGTACTGCTGGACCTCAAAACCAACAGGGGAAATTCACGGATATGTTTGAGCGTTCGCACCCAAAAATGAGAAACCATGGTTGAAACCATACTGTTGGCCTTCACGTTGGGGAATCGAATCCGAGAGGATTTCGTCACCATCCCCATCCCAAGCCCCCAAGGTTTCAAGGCCCCAAGGCTGGGGGCCCATGCGGTTGTCGCAGAGCGCCACGCCCAGCCTGCAGCGTTCCGCGTTCCCCCGGAAAAATGTCTGGGCCCGAAACAAAAAGGGAAAATAGGCGCGGACCCGCAACTTCCCCTCCCCCCTTCTGGTGGGGAATTGATTTGTGTGTGTGGGGGGTCGAATCCTCGAGTTGCGCAGTTGATTCATTGCACGCTTCCTTGGACTAGCATGGTCCTCCTTTTGTATTAAGCCGAAGTGGCTCGCAACCCAAAAGCAACGGCATGCTTTTAAACCGATCGCATCCACTACCCAAAAAACTACCCCTGGCTTTGACATCGGTTGCCTTGTTCTGCAGGCAGAAAACTGGGGGCCCAGCATGGGTTTGTGATTGAAATTTGCAGGATCCCGTCCGAGGTCGCCGCAGGTCGCGCGCCACCGAGAGGGACACAAAGTTCACGTCCTGCAGACTCAGCTTTGGTTTGCTCCTTTGGAGAACGCTCCTATCCGAGCCCCCTCTATTCACGGCCCGTTTTGCGCTAAGGTGCCATGGCAGTGGAAACAGGAGAGACATGATGCGGCTAGTCTACTAAATCATGATTCAGGCTTTCTTGGGATTGTTTGGCAAACAACAATTGTCTAAGGGGCTTGTGGGTGGACTGCTTCCTGCCAAATACAACCAGAGCAAGCGGTGAGTAGCCCCACAGTTTTCAATGATGCCAATCCCAGTAGATCCATTTACAGGCATAGTGGGCAACTAAGGGAACCTCGCTTTAGAAACCAAAGGAAAAGGGCTGGTTGCCTATTGTAGTAAGTAGCTATTGATAGTTTGGTAGTGTATCCAAGGTCATCCCTTGCAGTACACAAGGGAACCCCTTTTTGGGGGGGTTGAAAGGGAAACCAAGCGGAACTTCGGGCCCAATCCAAAAATCAGACAAGCCCATTTGGATACCCCCAGCCCCAGGTCCGTAACTAGGACCCCCGCAGAGCACGGAACTTGCGTTGCATGGTTCGTGGAAAACAAATGAAATGGGAACCCCCAAAAAGTGAAGAAAAAAAAGGGGGAGCTACTTCTGGAAGTAAAGTATGGCAAAATGGCTTGCACCAACCAGAATACAAGTGGTTTACTACAGTCCCAGGAACTCGATCGGGAGTGACGAGAAAACTCAAAACCGGGGTGGCGAGAAAGTCAGCATCCCTACTGTGGATGGACAAACTCCTGCACCACTTTGAAGCCATGGTTGAAACCATTGTTTGTTGGTATTTACGAGGGAATCGAATCATTCCCGGGTTTCTTCGGTGGTGCGTTGGATGGATTTCGCAACCATCCACAGCATGGGTGGTTTCGTGGTTGGCGCGTGGGCTCCCATTTACTCCGCAAGAGCCACCGGGGTTCAATCCCAAACCACCGAGCTCCAAGCCACCAATCAAGGGCTACCAATTAACATGGAACCTGACGTTCGGGACCTCCCTTTGAAAGGAACATGGTCCAAACCAGGACCCCCCTTGTACGTCAGCGGGCGAAACCACTTACTAACTTCACTCAAGGGTGAAATGGACACCCAACCACTAAACCAACTGGTCATGGGTCAAAATCCCGTACCAATCCAACCACTAAAATAGGTTCTAAAATAGGTGGTGAATTCACCTATCCCCCAAACTGGTATCCCAAACCGGTTTGGACCCACCTTTTCCAACCAAAAGACACGACCGAAACCACCCGACTTCTCGGGGTCAACCCGACCGAAACCCACCGAAACCCACCGAAACCCACCGAAACCCACCGACACCGGGAGACGCGGGAAAGAGACGGAACGGAAAGACGCGCTGACCGACCTCTTCGAGGTACTCCCCCAGCGGCAGCTCGTGGAAGGCCACGCCGGAGCTGTGCCACATCCTCGCTCGGGCGCGCGGCAGCGCAAGCTCCCGCGCGGCTGCGCGAGGGCTCGACCCCGGCAGAGGTGTTTTTGGTTCGGAAAAAGGCGGGAGCTATATAACCCGTGCTGTTTTTTTGCTTAAAGGAAAACAAAGACCGCAGCTGACAGGGAATTGGTGCCTCCAAGAGTTGTTTTAAAAACAAATCGTGGCCATGGCACCTGACAGGGAATGGGCCCCCTAGTGGGAGGAAGGATGTGTTTTGAGTGGAAACCGGGTTTCCATTTTCTTGGAGGGGAACTTCATTCGAGGAGAATGAATAACATTATGGTTTGAGGGGGAACACCTTTTTGGGCCTGGTTGAAAGGAAACCAAAAGGAAAGCCATTGACTTGTTTCTTGGCTTGCTGGCTTTAGGGGAGCCGTTCATGGAGGGACAACTCTGTTTGGTCGGTTTAGACGAAAACTAAACCAATGCCACTTATATATATATATATATTATTGCACCAGGAACTCAAAAGCAAAACCCATGCGAAGCCCATTTCCGGTTCACCATTTGGAGGTCCCCCAAGAAGCGGCAGAATGACATGCGCCCTTTAATGACCGGCTTGGAAATTGCAAACCCCACAGAGGAAAGACAAAGGAGAACCCTGGTAGACGCCCTGGTAAGTTGCAAATTTGGACACTGCCCCACCTTTTGCCAGCAGCAAACCACGAGCTTCAGCCGCCGGACAAGAGGGACATCACCCTGCAGGTCATAGGTACCATAGGTGGCCTTTTGGAAAAATAGACGGGTTTCCCTGGTAAATGGAATAAACCCCATCTAAACCAGGGCCCTCTACGTTTTAAGCAAACACACCTAGGGCCCATAAGCCTATGGCAGGTACAGTGCTCGACTTAGGCCATCAGGGCAAGCAGCCTAAGATGGAAAAAGAAAAAACCCAGGAAGGACACCAGCCTGACTGCCAGCACCTACAGTTTATGCGGGCAAGCGAACTGGAAGCAATGGCCCGGTGTCTCAGACGCCTGCGTCTCGTTTTCTAGCCTGGTTTTCTTCTCGTCAAACGGGAATCCTCAAGTACAAGATGGGAATCGGCTCCCAGGGCACGAAGCACAAGCTGCTCGCGGCTCGACTCGAACGACGCGCGCCGTTTCTTCCGCTCTGCGCGCGCAAGCCGGAAGCGTCCTGCATGGCTTCCTCGCGCCTCCTTTGATCGCCGGTGCAGCTCACAAAGATTCATCCCCAGCTCGCGGGTGGACACCTCGTGTAACTCTAAATAGGATTCCGTCATTGTCAGCCTCGCCTTCTTTCGGCGCACCAGCTACCAAACATTTAAAACATCCGCCTTTTCGGCCTACGTCTTCTGCCTCTTCTGCCCCTTTGGCTCACTGGTCTCCGCGCGCGGGTGCTTGGACTTTTTCTGGACCTCCAGCACCGCTTTCACCTTGGCCCAGGATTTTTGCCACAGTCCCCGTACGGGCCTGCGTGGCAACGCAACGGCCCCGTGCCTGGATGGAATGGGAATGCCTGGATTGCGAAAGGACGGCGCGGAAAAAGGACACCCTGTCAGTCCGGGTGAGTTATGTTTCACCACTCGAAAATACGGAACTTCCAAAAGAACTTCATCATGGGCGTGGTCACAAACACCCTTTGGATCGGTTTGTTGCCCAGTCTCAAGTCAGACTCTCCAACACCATTCCCTGGAAAGCTAGCAGTCGATTCCAAGTTGTTTTAGACTCTTGGCCCTTTTGGCCCCCTCTCAAGCTTCCCGCCCTACTCTGGCCTTGGAAGAATTCGAACAAACCTAGTCTTTCATAACCAGCAACCTTCAAACAATCTTGAAATTACCTCGACCCATCGCCCCATCCTCCCCCAACCAACCCCCGACTCAGCCTGCGGTCCAAGAAGGACCGACACCGGCCGGCATGTCTCTACTCGCCGCTGGGCCTGCGCTCGGAATCCGTCAAACGGATTCCGATCGCAACGGCCCAGGTGGCCGTTCCATCGCCCTCCGCGGGAGGGCACAGTTGCGCGGTCTTTGCGCAGGGTTGAGCGAATTCGGTTTAAACCACAAGACCACCCAAAAATGGATTGGTTTAAACAAGAGTGGTTGATGTCAAAAACAAAGGAGACGGTTGGTTTCAACAACGGTTGTTACGTGCTTAAAAATCCTCGCCCAACCCCTGCTTCCAATCGCGCACTGCGCCGCAACTTCCGCGTGGGGGCGCCCCGTCGCCATAGAGTTGGTTCGGCCGCCTTGGCTGCCGAGTGCTTCAAGACCAGGCGGTGGGGCGCCAACAAGTCCGACACCTCCTGGCAGACGTCCGATCACACCGCCGTGCTTCCGACCAGGGGTGAGTCACTATAGGAAATAGGTTTCGACTCCTCAACAATTGATGACCCTCACTGGAAGCTGACAAGAGGAGACCAGCCCCTTGTTCACTTCTATCATGAAAAGAAGTGCGCCTTTGGTGGTCGATTTTGCTTGGAAACCTCCCCAAAAACATCCACCTGAGAGCACCAAGCTCGAGCCTCTTGATCAAAGCCCGAGGTATCCATCATGCCATAGTGGGCAGCTCCCGAGAGAAACAGGCATACCATCTGGGAGGGAGGAGCTCCCACGAGTTTGGTGAACGTAAAGATTTGCAGTGTCATGGATACAGAGGTGATGCGGGAGGCTGAGGATGGATGACGTGGATGGATGACGTTTCAATGCGGACGATGCTGGGGATGCGGAGGATGCGGGGGATGCGGACCCTGCATCACCAGCATCATCTGCATTGAAGGTGCATCTCAAAATATATATATTTATACAAACAAAAAAAACTGTCAAGCCTTCCCCCGAACCAAATGGAGCTTCGCTCCCCCGAAAGAACTCGAGCTGGTGGCTCTCGTGATTTGCCTAAGTTCCTTGGAGGCAAAGTGAAAACAATTTGTCCAGTAGTGAACGATTCCATTTAAAACCAACAGGGGTACATAAAGATAAGGTACATTCTCAACAAGATGGAAGAACAAGTTCAAAACCAAATGCCCTGCTGAAGGTCCGACCTCTCAACCTTCCTCTCCGAGCATCGGGGGCCACTAAGGACCAAACAAATCACCCCATGACTCCACCAGCCTTCTGTTTCCTCTTATTTTTTCGACCGGACATGTTACCTTTCATTTTTTGCAGCACCCCAAAAGCAACCGCGAGCGAGGGTCAGTGAAAGAACCGGATCCCAACGGCTCCAGAAGTCCCGCAAACCGCGAAACAAAAACCGCGAACCAACCGCCGCGCCCGGAAGTTCCGCGGCAGCGCGGCGGCGTTGGCTCCGAAGGTTCCATCGGCGCCGGGCGCGGCGAGGCCCTGCCACTCGGTTTTGTCCCGACGGCTCGCCTCGGAGACGTTGGAAGAGGGTCGAAGCTCGGAGGCTGTGGCGGTGGTTGGGTACCCCCAAAATGGGGGGTGGTCTGGGAAAAGTAACCAAGTTGACGAAGAAGCCTGTGGCTTATTGGTGAGTTAAGTGGGCTGCCCGTTTTCTTGGCCTTTGAAAGAGAGCCTCTTGTCCGCGAAGGGGGATCTGCTGGTCTTTGAGGAGGGCCGGAGGTCGCGGAATCTCAAGCCCGAAAACCCAAAAGGAAAACAAATGGGTTGCCCTGGTCAAAAGAACCAAGTTGACCAAAACCTGCGGTCCCGTAAATGGTGGGGGTGCCTTTGGTTTCCCTATGTGTTTTCAAGCGTTTTTGACGGGTGCCCGAAAAGACGGTGAGCCACCCAGAGGGAAACGGCACACAACAGCTGGGCACAAGGTGACAAATGCTTCGACCCAATCGTAAGCGTCGAAATGGCCGGAGCATGTGCAGCTTTGACCTGGTAATTTCCCTTTTCCCAGTCCTTTCCCAGTTCTCCACCTTGTGGAAATAACAAAGAATAACCATCCCCTAAGAAGGAAAAAAAAGACTATCGTCTACCCTTCTGGGCTCCTTTAAAGGCTCGGAGAAACCCTTGGCGGCTTTGGGTCTGTTTCGCTTTCGCGGGCAAACCAACCGGAAGCCCGTTTCAGGGTCACTCATTATCATCCTGAAACGAACCAACATGTCGGGCTTCTTCAGAATAGTCTTGGAACCTGAAACCCAGAAACCCTAAAATGTTCTGCTTCTCAACAACCTGCAACGCTCAACCTGCTGTTTCTTGACATGGCCATGGGTCAAAATCCCGTACCGTGAGCATACCAATCCCCACGAAAATAGGTTCTAAACTGGGAGGCGAATTCACCTACCAACCAGAATGGGATCCCAAAACGGTGTTTGACCACCACTCCTGCGCACAGCCCGCCACGTCTCGTTGCTTCGGCGTCCGCCGAGCTCCCGGGCGGCGGCATCCCAGGCCTGGGACCCCGTCTCCAGCTGCAGCACCGCCGGCACCAGAGCCACCGCGGTCCTCACCGAGAAACTTCCCACGCACCTCGCGGGATTTCCTCAACCCTAGGTTGCAATGGATCGGTGGCGTGTGCAGTAAAAGCGGGAAGCTTTGGGAAGCTGTTGGGAATTCAGGGCATCTGCACCAGGCACCAGTTGGTATTGGTGGGTTGTGGTTGCAAAATAGAACCCAGGTGTCCATCACCCCCCCGCCCCCCTAGCGGAGATCCGAGTCAGCACACGCGTGTTTTGGGCTTCCATATTAATCGATTGATTGAAACTATGGTTCAAGAACAGGCTGAATCGCCCAACGGGAGGTGAGAAGGTCGTGAATTCTGCCCCTCCGGGGTCATGGGAGCCGACAAATCGCCATGTTTTGAGGGCTCTCCTTTGGGGGCCCTTTGAAACAGTCTAAACAAGATTATCCATGCGCCCAGCCTGATCCTGAGATTTATCCAGTTCGGACACATGAACGTACCTTGGGGAGACGAACAAAAAGAATACCTTTTGACCTTTTGTGGTGAGGGTACCCCCAAGAAAAAACGGAAGGGAAAAAAACCCGGGCTCGCAAGCCACTGGGTGTCTGGTGCATTTTCCAGGCCCTCCCCCCCTCCCTCAAAAAGAAGGGAAAAACAAATGGCTCGCTCGCAAAACCCCCCGCACTGGTTGAAAACCAAACCCTCGCCGTCAACTTCACGGACATGTCGACGTCCAAACGTACCGGTTGTGTTGAGGGTGCCGAGAAAAAAAGTTGAGGGTGCCGGGAAAAAGAAGAAGGAAAAACAGAAAAAGAGAAAAGAAGAAGAAGAAGAAAAAAAAACGGCTCGCCCACCAGAGCGTCTTTTTGGAAAACCGGCTCCGTCCACGTTGCAAACGTCCACGAGTCCTGTTTTTCGAGAGCTCTGTGATCTCCAAGTCTTGGAAGGCGAGCACCTGCACCCTCACCTGACCAAATCCCCAGAGAAATCGGCGAGATGCTACCGATGCGGACGAGCCCATGGAAAAAGGAAAACATAACTTTGGGGGGTTCCCTAAAACCAGACCTGGGAACCCGAACTCGGGACACGGGGGGAACACCGCAAGAAAGAGAATAAAACATCGGAACCAAGCGAAGAGTCAGCCACATGAGTCGATTGGGTACTCAAATCGATCCCCGGAAGGCGCCCCATTTCTGGCGAAGGGATGTTCCCGAGTACCAACCTTCACTTACCCGAGTATTGAGCAAGTGGCTCACTTGGAATGGGGTCGAAATAGGGTAACCCCCAAAATGGGTTGACCGAGGCAAATGGAGACCGTGCGGTGGTTTAACCTTGAGAGATCCCACCTAGAGTTGGGCATATCAAGTTACAAGGTTTTGCTTTGCGGCCATGAAAGTGCCAAAAAGAACCGTGGGCCGGTGGGATGAAAGTGCCTTTCTTGGTAGGTTCAAGTGGTGTCTCAAACTTAGAGGGTATCCATGGTGGGATTCCTGTAGGTTTTCCCAGCCCCAAAAAGGGTGCCGAGGCTCAAACACAGCCACACCCAGATCTGGTAAGTTCCCACTTGGGGGAGCATCCCGGCTAGTAAGTTCATGAAGTGGCTTGCTTGGGTTACCAAGTACCACCCAGTTGGCAAGTGGATGGCAGCCCTACTTAGGACCCAGCCACAAGGGAACAAGGGGAGGGCTATATAGCCCGTTCTTCAGAGTTTAAGTCTGTAGGAGCCTACTTGGATGAACAACCCAGTTTGTAAGTGGGTCGCAACCACTACCCTCAGGGGCATGGTTGGTGCGGTGAAGCCCCCATTCCCTAAGAACAAGCAATGAATTCTTCCAACCATTCTGTCCAAGCCGAATCTTTCCGGCATACCACACCACCGATGGGAAAGCTGGGTTTTGAATAGATCGATGGACGATGGTTGGAAAGAACAACACTAAAATGATCCGTCCCAAGCAGCGCTCCCTCTGTGCCAATACGTGCCCCATCTTTTTGGGGTAAGGGCAAACCAACGTTTTTGGGAACCGCGTCGTTGTTGTGGAGCTACCTTTTTTGGATGAAGGTTTCAAAGGCAAACCGGAAGGACACCGTTGCCATTCGAGCCACAATCAAAACCCGGTATTAAAATGGTGAACCCAGAACCATGTAGAGAATCAAGAAGGTCGGCCGCAGCTACTTTTGGCTGGGACTGGCCCTTACTAACCTTCATCTACCCGGGTTTTGAGCAAGTGGCTCATTTTGGGACTTGCTTTGAGACCCACACCTTTGGACTGCACCTACCAGCGCCACAGCGGACCAGCCCTGACATGGTAACCCAGAGAAGTCGGCTAGCAAGTGGTCAGTAATCCTGGTCGTAGCTTTTGAGCCGATTCGCCTGTGCTGTACGTGCATACAAATGTGTACGTTTCTACACATATGTCCAAACTAGGTGAGCTCTCACCAGGTCTAATTTAAGTAGCCGATCGCCTCATCCCATGAAGAACCCACCCAGGTTTTAGTTTTCAGTGTTTCTCTGCAAATCCTGAAATCCTGGGCGAACCTGCTGTTGGCCCAACCGTTTACGTTTTGTTTTGTTTTGCTTTTGTTTTGTGTGTGTCTTCTCCTCCGGAAAAGCGAGGGACGTTTTCTCTCGCCGAGCCTTGGTGAAGTGGATCGGATCCCAGCCATCCTGGCGGAGAAAAGCAGGGAGATGTGGGTGCGTCATTTTGTTGAGTCGGTGCCCCTTTTTGGGGTTCCTTTCAAAGGGAAACCAAAAGGAAACAACACGCATTTCTTGGGGGGGGGGTCTCCCAAAAAAAACTGTTTGGTGGGTCAAAAGTGAAGGTTTCAAGAGGGACTCCAAGAGAAATTCCAGCAACTTGGGGGTTCCCTGAAACAAACACACCCAATTTACTATTCCCCCCCCCCCCACCCCCGCAAAACGCGGCGGGGCGCTTGAAATGTTAGATATGTTCCATGGAACCAGAGACCTGGTCTTTTTGGAAAATCGTCTACCCAGGACCTAGTCGGTTTTGGTAGGCCGAGGGAGCCCTTTCGTCATGGCCCGCGTCTAGGAGGTTTCTACCACGGTGGACGGTTCTGAAATATCCTCCCCACCCTTCCCCCCCGCCGCAAGTGAGGACCTCCAAACGTGTAACTTACACTTACCCTGGATTGGCCAAGAAAGTGGTTGTCTAAAGCCCTACCAAGCAAGTCAAAAGACCGGCTCCGGTCGGTTGACCATGAAACATGTGACTCCAAATGCGGGTGTTGCTTTTCTTGAGGGGGCACTTTGCTGGGCGTAGTTTAAAGGGGAACCAACAGGAAACCAACTTCTATTTTGGTGGCTACTCTATTTTGAAACAAACCAAAGTGGCTGCTCCAGTTTGAAACAAAATGGGGGCCGTACTCTTTCACAGGACCCACTTTTCTTGATCGACGCATTTCCGATTCGGGGTTTCCACAACTAAGAGACAATAAATAATCACAAAGTGGGACGCCAAAATGGAAATGCCTTGGTTTGCGTTTGGAATGCCTTTAAAACAACCCGCAAAATGTTGGCAACTGGAAACAGGACTTGCCCCTGGTGTCAACAGCGAACCTCGTCAACGAACCTACGGACCCCTTTCTGTGCTGCCAAACTGGGATCCCCACGAGCTTGGGTTGTTGCAGGCTTGTTGGATAGGAAGCTGCCCTTGACCGGGGGCCATTCTTCGTTTTCACCTTGGCGCGCCTGTTTTCAGGGGTCAATTTGAGCGACGAGCACACGCCGCGCAGTCATGCGCCATAGCAATCTTTTTATCGGAAGACGAGCGCACGATCCAGGCCATGTATGAGAGCGTGCTCTTTCACCCATATGAGTCTCATATGAGTGTCTTGTTCTTGTTCTGCCACCATTTCAAGGCTGTATCCATCAGGCCCATCTCCTTCTAACGCGGGCACGCAAGTCGAAGATGGGTCTATCTCGTTTGAGCTGGCCACATGTTTTGCACGTCAGCGGGTCTTATAAAAGCCGTTTCATGGGGCATTTATAAGGCCCAATCTTATGAAACATCAATGCGGACCCCCCACAGAGCTTTCGCGATTTACTTGACATCCAAGGAAGCCTTTCACTTCCCACTTAGACGCATCCTCTGGTGGCTATCTTGCGCAAAACATAGTGGGTCCGGGAGCCTGTTTGCGTCTCCTTCTGAAAACCCGAAAACAACCACGGGTCCATCGTTGTCTCTGTAGGCAAACTAGCAAACAAGATCTGCTCTCAAAGCAGACAACCAAACCATTCTCCAAACACCTGCTCCCCCCCCCCCAATAAAAAAGAAGAAGAGAAAACAAACACGGGAACGTGCGGTCTCCCTTTGAAAGGAGAGCTGCGCACAAAAGCGGGTCTATTGCGGGTGGCTACAGGTACGCTTGAAACACGAAACGCACAAGATCTATCAGCCCCTCCTCCATCTTTAAAAAATACTAAAGTGATCTGTACGATACAATTTGTTGTTTAAGAATGAAGTCGCTGCTCCGATCAGTTTTTGGAAGAGATGAAAGAAAAAGGAACAACACGTAAATCGGAAACGAGAATAAAACCCTGGAGGATTGCAATACTGGTTGTCCTAACCTCCCCCCACCACCCCGCCGAATCCCCCAAAATACTACCCTAACAAGGCTCCTTCTAAGAAACCACACACGCGGGGTCAGGGACCCAGGGATGGAGGTTTAATCCCATGAATCCCGCGAATCCGCCTGAATGTCCCACTCGTACAAAAGGCCCGGGACTTCCCCCGCCACCACCTGGAAATCGGGGGAAAAAAATCCCGCACGAGCAGCCGAAAAAAAATAGGATTTACCCATTGTTTCCACTCATGGAAGTGCACCGGAGGGCTTTTTTTGTTAGCCTCCCGATAGTCTTCTAATGGCCTTCCACTTTCACTTTGATGCTTGGAAAGAAGGTATGTAGGAGGGTGTGTCACAAATAGGTTTCGGCCCCCTTGGGAAATCTGACGGCGAAAACTGGTGCCGCCTCCTGCTGGACAAAGACCCCAAAGCTTTCAGCTGCCGGAGAAAAATATGATCAGTCTAGACGAAGGTGAGAAACAACACATCCCCAAAAACATGCATCACTGCACTTGCGGTCTTCCGTGTTCATGGAGGTGATTCGGGAAAGCAATTGTCTGAAGAGTCTAAAGCAACACTTGTTCACAAGGAGCTCTACGTCTAATCAAACTGGAGGCAAATATGTCTTGGCAAGCCTGTCTGAACCTAGCATGATCCCAAAAAAAAGATGGCGCCTTCAACAGAACCGTCAACGGTCGTCTGAATCAGTTCCTTCCCATTCGAATGACTGGACCCATCAAGCCAAAAACACGGGCGTAAGGAGCTCCTGGCAAAAATTGGCTTTGGCTTCGGTGTCCCTTTGGCTTCCCTTCAACCCAACCCAAAAAGGGTACCCCCCCCCAACAAAAAGAGACGGACCCAATTGAACTGCACAAGTTGCCAAGTTCGGTTTCGAGTTTCTCAACTCCTTGCTCGAAGCCTAGTTTCACTTTCAATACAGCTGGCATGCTTCAGCCATGAAGGTGTTTTCGGCCGCTGCGTTGGGGCGGCTCGAGCAGAAGGGAGGGCTGGTCGATCACGCTGAGCTCAGCTTAACATGGAACCCACAAAAAAAGGCCCGATCCCCAAAGGTCCTCTGATCCTCTGGCTTTAAGATCCGATCCCCAAAAGACGGTCCTCTACAAATGGGTCTTGGGTCCCGTATTCTTCTGCAGGGGGAGCAAGTCGTCAGCGGCAAAACCCCCCAGCTCGAGTGATCCCTATTCGGATGCCGGAATCAACACGTGCAAAAGAGCTGTTTTGGTGAAACACCAAACAAACTAGAGGACCAAAAAGCATGGGAAAAGCCATAATACAAGGGCAAACTTGCAAAGCCAGGGGTGGCCCAAAAGCTGCGCTTTTGTCTGTGTCCACGATGTGTTCGAAATCAGCTCTAAAAAGTGACGTGTAGTGTGGCGGTCTAACAAACTGTGCTATCTTAATGTCAACTGGTCTATGTATTGAAATGCACCGAAATACTCTGTGTGAGTGTGTGCGTGTGTTCATGTTGTGCACGTTGAGCATGATTTAGCATCCTGAGAGTGGATTTGTCATTAAACATTGAACAAAACCGTTCAGACAGGTTAACTTTAGAGGTTTGTATGTAAATACACAAATGGACATACACACATTCGTATACATCCTGTGTCGATTGTTTGCATCATGTATATCGCTGGCAACTTGTAACAGCCTGAGCTTTTGTGGGTAGTTGCCCGTTCGGGTTCCCTGAAGCTTCCCCTTGGTTTCCCTTCAGAAACCATGCAGAATCGGCATCGGGATAACTTCTTTGCGCAAACTCGTTGCCCCTGAGTTCCTGTTTTGTTTTTAATATGTTTATGCGTATGTGGGTGGGTGTGAAATTCAACTGGAAGCGCTTTGATGGACATCATTTAGGTGGGGACTTGTGTCCACCGGCCACGGTTCAGGGGGTTCATAGCCGTACAAGCAAACAAACAAAGACAAAAACAAAAACCAAACAAACAAAAAGAACAAATAATCAGCAAACAACAAACAAACAAGCAACCCCCCACCAGAACAGACAACACAAAAGGGAAGCCACCCCCAAACGCTGCAGCCCTCTGATCCTTCCCTCCGGGCCTTCACCAGGATCTCGGGGTCACAGGGGACTGCCTCAGACCCGAGTCCCATAGGGGACCTCTGGGGAACTCCTCAGATTTGCCGCGAGAAGTTCTAGAAGTTCTAGAAGTTGTGGGGAAAAATAAAGCCGCCAAACCAAATAAAAACCAAAAAAGCCTCGATCCCCAGAAGTTCCAGAAGTTCGTTCGACTCGGGCAACTGGCGCCGCCCAAGACGGAAGAGCGGGTTCTAAGAGCCCCAGGAAACGGATGGCAAAGAAGGAAGCACCAGGATACCACAGGCGAACGAGGACTTGAAGAGGCATAGAAGAAGGAAAAAAACAGAGGGAGGCCGTTGCTTCCCGTTCACTGGTGGTTTAGATTGGTTCGGAGGTTGGGGATGATGTCCCATTTCAAGTTTGCAACCAGGGGAAACCAGATCCCCCATGTGTAGCTATTCAGCCGGCGCCACTTCTTTAGCAGCATGTTAGTGATAGGTTAAAGGGAAAGAATCCCATAGTCTCGCTTTGATCCCCAGAAACGGTCAAAATTCTAAACCCTGGGTCAAGCCATACCCAAACCTTCCATGGTCAATTCAACAACCCCAAACCCCAAACCCCCGGTGGCCGGCAGCGTTCAAAGGGGCAGGCCAAGGGAATGTAAGGCAGCTTCGATTGGAGGTATTGGTTGACTTTCTCTCGCCGCTTTTGACCAAGGCATTGGTCTCTTTGGTATTGGCCCCGACTTTTCAAGGCCCAGACCAACATCATTCGGAACGGAAGGAGCCAATTCAACTGGCACACCAAGCAGCCAACCATGTCTTGGCCAGCGTCCAACGATCCATGTCCAATTGTTGGGGGATAAAGAAGGGAACTTTTTCAGAGGGTAGGCAGTGGAGCCACCTCTGCTTCCTCGCAGAAAGAACCCCAGCAAGTGCTTGACAACGACGGCTAGCAACTCCCTCGAGCGGTAGGGTAACTCCTTCAGGAAACTGATTAGCCAGAAACTATCAACCACTGCGTGAGGTCGCGCCTTGCTGGAACGAGGGCTGCCCAGAAAGGGTGTGCGTGTCAAGCAGGGAAGGTAGCCTTTGTTGTCCCCTTACAGCCCCAAAATAGGCTTTCAGAGCAAAACCACATGCCCAAGCCTAGCGTTGCGCTGTCGCCGCTTTGAACACCTATGACTGACCCGCCCAAAGGACCTGGGAATAAGAGCTTTAACTTTGGAACCTTGACGAAGAAAAGACCAAAAAAGGACGCCCGCCAGTAGTCAAAGCATCCAGAAGGGAAGGAGGAGCGAGAATCAAAAGGAAAGAAGAGGAAAGAGAGAGAGAGAGAGTTAGAAAAAACAACACAGAAAGGAAGGAACAAGCAAAAGAAAAGAAAACGGGGAAAGTACGGAATTGGATAACGCTCCTCCCTTGCACCTGCCTACAAACCCCTTCTTCCCTTCTTGCCATGCGCGTGCCTGGCGGTTAAAGCTCCGCGATGCTCGCCTGGGAAATGCGAAGCAGAAAAACGCATACTCCCCTCCAGCTTGACACAGAATCTAAAGCACTTCGTGTTTTTGAGGAGTTTCCGCTTGCAGGGCGAGTTGTTTTGGGCTATATGCCAATTTTCAGGGGAGTAGTATCCGTTCGAATGAAAAACCTGGCCCGGTTTCAAACTTTGAGTCGGCGTCCGTCCTAGTAGCTTGGTGCCCCATGTGTCGTTTTTGGAGGGCACTCTTTTTGATGAAAACCCGAGGAAAACAGGGGTCACTGGATGTCCCCCTTCAAAGTTGATCAATGTTACTGGTGGTTTCCAGTGAAACGATTGCCACTTTTGAAGGTCCAAAAGGGAAATCGAGGGACCCCGAAAAACCCCAACACCCATCTTGCCTATAATTAGATCACACCCCATATCCCCAACCCACCGACCAACCAAACGAGCGACCAGCCAGCCAGCCAGCCACCAGCACTAACCTGGAAAAACCGTTGAGTCACACTCCCTGGTGGAGTTTGATTACAGAGTAAAATCCCTTGCTATGACGTTTGAGTAAAAAGCACGCGATCAACCATCCAGGTTGAACTCTCCCAACATTCCCCACCGCGGAGCAGCCCTGGAAGTACTCTGTAAACCTGGAGTTGTCCTCCCATTCCTTTCAAAGACATATAGGTGCGCACTTTCCGGGGCCTGACAGGTTGGCTGGAACCACTTTAAGGAGCCATGCGTACCAAAGAAGTGTGTGTTCTTTTTCGCTTGGCAGGCTTGGTTTCGGCCCCGCGGCTTGGATTCGGGATCTGGGAAGGGCTTCCCAGACCACCAGTCTTGGGTCTCGGTACGGAATCAAGAGTGGCTTTGCCGAATCCACCGATTGAGATCTTCTTGGAAACAACCATCAGTTGGAAGGAGTTTCCGTCGGGGCATTCCAACTCCTTCCTTGCCCGTGGAACAGGAATTCAAGCAACTCAAGCCACCAAAAGGCAAGTTGACAAGTTGACGGGTTGACGCTTGCAAGGTCTTCGACATGCCAAGCAAAAAAAAAAACCTGCCCCCATCTTTTTATAAGTTGACCTCTGGTGGTCTGTTGAAACAGCCCCTCTTGGTACAAAACAAGAGCTTGGCAACGGAAATTGAGCCTTTCAGCCCAACCGGAAATGGAGCATCTCAATTCCGGGGTCACTGGATGTCCCCAAACGTGGATCAACTTTACTGGTGGTCTCCATTGAAACGATCGCCAAGATTGGAGGGCGAAAAACGGGAAATGGAGGAAACCCTGTAATTTGCCTCTTTCCCATGCGCCTGTTGATCGTTCCGCGTGACACGGATGACATGACGTTCTTTCCGTTGAAGGGCACTTGAATCCCATTGTCTTTATCATGTTGCCTTGAAGGATTCCTCCGTGTTCTCCTTCTTCCTCAACTCTGACAGACAATTCGACTCCAAGTGGCTTCAGGAAGGCGAGATCCACCGTGCAGCTGCCCAGGGCCAGCGACTCCGCGGCCAGGGCTTCGCGGTTCCCTTTGCCCATCGCTTCGCGCGGGTGGGGAGACCGAGACGGGTTGGCCCCCCTACTGTAAATAGTTGCGAAATCCATTTCGCACCACTTTGAAACCAGAGGAATGAAGCCATGCTTTGTGGTTATTTACAGGGGAATGATCAGAAACCCGGGTGTCTTAGGTGGACCCCCTATGGCTTTCAAAGCAAAAGCCTGGCCTACACGTTGCTTTCCAAGCAAAACCCCATGCCACAAAGGCACATCGTGGGGGGAATGGCATGGGCCTTTTTCCGCGAAAGATCGTCACCCCGCAAGCCGATGTGCGGCGATCTGCTTGAACCTGAGATGCTGCAGATGGGAGTGGCTCAAAATGAAGGAGCTAGGGTTACGCGGGTTCTAGTCTTTGGTTCCATTTACCAAGGTGGCCATTTTTGTACCGGTTTTTTGAGCCAGCCAGATGTCTTCTGATCCTGAAAGCCCGTCGTTTTGCTCACGCGCCTATGGAAACTCTCCAGAGCGGACTGACCCAAGAAATGTGGGCGAAACACTTTGGGCCTTTACACGAAATGAAGAATCTTAGCAGCGAAAAGTGCCAAGCTTGGAAAATGAACAGGCAAGAGACCGCAGGGTTTCCCAGCTACTCCAAGGTTGGTTTATCCTACACGTTCATGCTATTCAGGGACTGGGCTTCCTGACCTCTTTGAGTGAGCGATGACATACACAAGGAAACCAACTGGTAGCACCTATGACGTTTGCTTTGCCCATATTGCCAACCAGCGGGGTGTGAGTTACACTTGCGTGAAAGTAGATGGCAAATTCCCTCTTGATGGTTTGATATCCCCTTTTCTTTTTCCCACAAGGGGAATTGTGCACATCTTTGGCATCAGACTATCGGTTCATGGTACTACCCAAGGTTTCTACACAAAGCTCTCCCACCAAGGAGTTAGACGCTTTTCCCGTTCTCCTAGTGGGCCCCGATCGAGGAGCCCGGCAGGAGCCGCACTTGCGGCTGTGGCGTGACCGCGAAGAGCCAGTCCCGGCCTCAAGAAGCGGGGGGGACAACTTGCGAGTGCGAGTAGGGAATGAGAAATGGAATAACCCAGGGATTCCCTGAAAGGACACCACCAGTTGGATGGTTTAGGTTCATAGTCATTCCATTTCTCATTCCCTGCCTATCACAGCAACAAGCCGAGCAAGGGGAACATGCTTGCACATCTGTGTCTCCAATATGTATGTGTATGCGTATGTATGTAGGGGCTTGCCCTCTCCCGCTCCATGGTCCCCCCCCCTTCCCGTGCCGTGGAATGGGTCGGGGGTCCCTTTTCCGTGGTTGAGGATTAGTTTGGCTCGCTCGTAGCAGTGGTTTGGATAAATCCCCCCCCCCTTTCTGTGGAGTGGGAGTGGTCAGGATTTGTTCAGTGTTGGTTCCCGCGGGCTAGGGCCGAGGAGGTTGCTTTATGATTGGCTCTGGCTGGCCTACGGGTTGGTTTGAGAATAAAGGGTGTAGAGTTGGTTTGGGTTGAGTCTGCTTTCGGTTCTAGATCAGCTTCGGGTTGCTTGGCTGCTTTAGGGTGAGTTCAGGTCGAGAGTCATGTTATGAGAGGGTTTAGAATTTGAATTCTGTTAGTTTGATCGGTTTAGGGAAGGTTCAGGAAAGTTGGGTTTCTTCAGAGCTGGTTTAGAGGGCCTGCGCGGAGGTTCGTGTTGACCAAAGGTGTAGGATGGGAAAAGGCCAGGGTTTGGGCGTTTGAAGTGCCAAGGATGGGCTGTATCTTCAGTTTGCCCCTACTTGGTGGCTTGGAGGTGCCAAACCACCAACACAAACCACCCTCAGCCTAGGCATTTTCTGTGAGCAACAGTCAAAACTTGGTAGATTGCAGATTCTGTCTCACACTTGGCCAACCCTGAAAACAAAACAAAAACCACGAAACACAACAAAGCTCATGTGTTCAGACCTGTCATATTTGACCAACCTCAAAAAACAACAGAGAGTCGAACTCGCAGACCCAGTCGCGAAAGCCGCTGGAAGACCCCACGTCCGGGCCCTCGACGCGTCCGTCCCACCCGGGCCCCGGGCAGGTGCGGAACTCCACGAAGCGCACCAAAGGCCTGGCGGTGGCCCGAAACATGGATGGCCTTTTGGAAAAATAGAGGAATGAAACCCATCTACACCCGCGCCGTCTACTTTTAGCCAAACTAACCTAAAAAGGACACCTATGGTCCTAAACTGGCGCCCTCCCATTCACGTGGAAAATTGTTCAACGCAAAAGGGGGGTCCAGGTGGAACTTTGAAGGGGGCCAGGTCTCGAACGTCGGGTTCCATGCGAAAAGGGTGGGAGGGTACATGGAAGCAAAAGCAACCATCTAAACCAGTGCAACCCACCCATGTTGAACCAAACTAACCAATCAAAAGGACACGTGTTGTCTATGGGCCTGGCCCTGATGAATAAAACCCCTCAGTCGTTGACCCCTGCGTACACTCCAGACTAGCTTCCCCAGCTGGCCTTTGTAGATGGAACCGAGTCGTCCATTTCGGGGTTCTGGGAGAATCCATGTAAGCTTGGGGGCAGTCCTGATGAATAAACCCCCCCAGCTGAGTCATTATCAAAACCCGCTATTGAAACCGTCTACCCAGGACCTTGTAAGGAATTAAAGAAGCGGCTCCGCCCGTTTGTGGCTGGGGTCCTCCCTTAGCAACCTTCATCTACCCGGGTTTCGATTGTGGCTAGAGATAGCGATGCTGTCTGTCGTGTCACCTGGGGCTTTGCCCAGGAATCAAGATTCAAAACCCAGCCAGCGAAGAAGACCGTTGAGCTTCGAACTCTGCCCCTCCAGCAACACGAAGTGCGAGCTGAGAGGGAGCCGTCAAATCGGAAACTAAAACTTTACACGGGGGGTTGCCGCCCAAAACCACCAAGGCGCACCCAAGTCATTGTGAACTCCTCTGGGGCCCACGTGGGATCAAGACAATGCTCATGCCTCTTTTCCTCATTCATTCTGTTGCACCGGCCAGCACGAAGGTTCCTCCTCCTATTCACACAAAAGCGGATCCTCCTGACACAGGATGAGCCCAAGGCATCACGGAGTTGGTCTGGAAGAAGCCCTTCCAGAAACTCGAGCGGAATCTTTTTCAATAGATGTTCTCGTAAAAGGGCCTGACATGCTGTAATCTTGTCAGGTAAGCTAGTCATCGAAGCGAAATTGAAGGAGGGGCGCCCCAGACCTTGGCCCAGACCAGGCAAGGCTGGTCCGGTCGTTTTGAAGGTCAGCCTGGTACGAACAAATAAGGAGGAAACTCCGGCGAGTGTCTCCATGCCGAAACGTTCTCCCTGAGCTGTTTTGATTGTGGCTCAGTTGTTAATCAGGGGTCCCAGTCTCCCTGGAACCAAGGAATCCCCACTAAAAAGGGACCCCCTGATTGGCAACTGGGGGGTTTATGAATCAGGGATCAGAACCATCGAAAGGACGTGATCTCGCAGCTGCAGCGCTAGAAGCACAATCCTCACCTCTACCTGCCCCGGACAACTTGTTCAACAAGTCGTAGGCCTTCTGCGCTGCTTCTTCTGCTGCTTCTTCTTCTTCTGCGTCGCTCATGTATGAAAACCAAATACGGCATGCATCTGATCAAGAGATGAAGCAGAACACGACAACACAAACCAAAAGCTAAACATGCCACATGTACTCATATCAATAATTCCCATGTGTGTCCAGCGACGGAATTTACAATTCATAGACATGGGTGGCGCATCTTTTTTGACGGTGCCCCTTTTTTGTGGTTTTACAGTGAAGCCAAAGAGTCGGCACCGCATCCGTCCACGGCATCCCACCACGACCGCCCCTTCCGAGAACCGACTCACCTGCCTCAGGTCGCCTGGGCCCAAAAGGCGCGCCAAAGCTGGGGCTTACTTCCAAAATGGGCGTCGGTGCTCTGAACCTGGAGATTCCCTTATATAAAGGAATAGGGGATGCTTTATAGAGGTAATTCCCTCAGTCCCTGCTGAGCACCAGCAAGAAAAAGAACCCTCCAAAAAGGGCACACGTAACTGAGCTGGAGCAAGGTCTATGAACGGGAACCTGCCAATTTCGTGCAGGACTTCGTCCATCGGTATGTTCCCCCGATATTAAGCCGAGAGGAAGCCTTCCGAGGGCGCCCCTTCTGGTTGGTGTTGAAAGGGTGACCAGCAGGACACCAACAAATCAGGGGGGTCGCCCATTGTTGGAAACACCTTGCACCAAGCCCCACCCGCCACCCCTGTTTCTCAGACACCTGGGGATCGGGGCCATCTTGTCAGCCAAGTAAGATTTTGCGAACAAACAAAACCATGACGCTTGAACACAGGTCCGAATACAAATCTGCAAGACACATCACCCAAAAAAACGAAGCTCGCAAGCCGCCTTGGCATCCAGCAAGTGATGCTTGAGATGGCTTACAACGGAAAGATGGAACCCAGACTGACCACCCAAATCAGAATCCCGGGCATCCCAGCTGATCCGCTGCAGGTAGAAGCAGTTGGTCGCGAAAATGCCTCGCACAGTCCAGCTATCACCCGGCCAGCCAGCTTGTATCTTTCGCCTTACAGCTGGCGTATGGGCCAAGTGACCAAAAACAACCTGGGGTTAACTACTGAAGCGGGCACCTACTGAAGTGGGTTCATCATCCTACTGTACCAGTTGGTGAAGGTTCAACCTACTGAAGTGAGTGGACCAAATCCTGCACCAGTTAACTGTGGATCAAAATAGGTACCCAAAATGGGACCCTGGCAAGTGGAAACATGGACCAAAACCTGCGGTCCCTTGGTGGTTTAATTTTGATCCATGCCCTGTTGCTTATAGTACAACAAACCCACGTGCGCACGAAGCTCCGCGACCCGCGGAGCTCAACGAGCCTTTCCACTTGAAGCTCAGCACCTCGGCGGTTCGGCGGATGCCAAGCAAACGGGGGGGGCTCCCATTTCAAGTGTGGCTCCCATGTGGCATCCAAGCAATCGGGGCCATTTGGGTGTGAATTTCCGGAATCTAAGTTGGTGGGCCATAAAATGGACAACAAATCCGGTGCAAGTGCATGTCCACCAACTGAGTGAGGGATTCCTGCGCTAAGAAGTTTCATCAGGCAGATCGAGCCGGAAGCCCGTTTCGGCTCTTGCCCGGGGTCATACTTCCGGTCCCTGGGTGGCCGTCCCAAAATTTGGCGTTGAATCCCAGGACAGGTATTGACCAAGCAACCTGGGAAAGGACCGTATGAGGCGTGGCCTGGGTGCAACTTCCGAGTTGAAATAGATGAATTGTGCTGGTGCATGATCAGAATCAGAACCACATCTATGTTGAACCGATCAAACAACACCTATGTCCAGCGTGTGTTTGGCGGGAAGAGCACGGCATCCCTGATTTTTTGGCATTGGCGCAACACACGTGTAGCAATAGGGTCTCCTGGAGGATGAATCCACAAACACTTTGAGAGGAACAAAAACCATACCTTCCCCTTTCAAGGGGCCAAGGTCTGGTTGTTTTCTGCGACTTTTGCCCAGCCCTAAAGAAAACATCGCCCCGAGGTATCTCTGGACAAGGTGGTCATAAAAGGACAGCCCCATGACTCAGCCGCGGCTCGACATCAACGATCCACGGAAAGTGTTCTGTCATGAAGCACGATGAGTTTATTGGGGGTTCCCAAAATAGGGGCCTCCCTGGATGTGAATCTTCCAATTCACCCATAGATTGTGCCTAAATTCGCGGATTGCATGTTCCTCTTCATGAGCATCTCGACCACCTCCGTGTTGCTGTATTGCAGGAGCAATTGGTCGCGAGTTCGCCAGCCCAGCGACTCGAAATGTCTCCTTTTCGTGCGACATGTCGCAGACAGATACTGTGAGCTTCAGATGAGAACACCCAAATGCACAGATTGTGCTGAACTTGAAAAGCGCATGTCAAAACCTTGTGTTTGGAGCGCATTTTTCAGTCGCGGCCAGCCTCAAGCCACTTCTGGAACCTGCGGTGTTCTTGGCTGCGTTGCTGTTCGCGCACGCTTGCGCACAGACTTTTCTCAAGGCAAATGAGACTGGCCGCACCAAGAAATGCATGAAAAGGATTGGGTGGTTTGCTCACCCCACCCTGGATTGTACAAACAATTCGGGTCATGGGCAAATGATCCAAAAGTTCAAGCAACAGACATATGACCATCCAATTTCTGCAATCTCTCACCCGTCCAAAACTCCAAAACCAGTGTCCAAAAAGCAAACCGTTGGGCGGGGAATCCGCAAAGGGGCCTTCATGGGTCGACTCGCGTCCTCTCAACTCAGAATTGGCCACTCAAAAAACAAATCGGTGAGCCAGCGAACATCCCATTCAATCCAACCACTAAAATAGGTAACCTAAAATGGGTGGTGAGTTCACCGGGACCAACATGGTACCTAGAATAAAGCCTAGGCTGGGTGCACCGGGACCCCTAAAATAAGATCCCAAAACGGTTTTCACCACCAAATCCTGCACCCAGACTAAAGGGCCCCAAAAGGAGTACGAGCCTTGATCGAGGACTCTGGGCAGACCCCATATTTTTGTGGGGGCTACAAGGGAAAAGGAAAAACATACTAAGCAACTGGAAGGTACTAAACTGGGCCATCCTCAGATGCCCTGCTGAAGGCTTAGCTTTGGAAACCGCCACCAAACCCTAAAAACCCAAAAGCCTAAAAACCAACCTGAAAACCTAAAAACCTAAAAACCTAAAAACCTAAAAGCCTAAAAACCTAAAAACTTAAATCCTAAAATCCTAAAAGCCTAAAAAAAGAACTCAGAGCTGGGACAAATGGAAGGCACTCAAATGGCCCAATAAGCGTCTTCGGTCGCTTCCTCTGAGCCTTGTGCCGTGGCCACCGCATCATCCAGGATCAGCACCAGGGTCTGTGCGGACGCCACGCTGATGCGGACCTGCGCAGGCTGGGTGTGGGTTGTCTCGGAATCGGCTGGAGACCTTTTTGGGGTGGGTTTAGAGGGAGACCAAGAGGAAACCGGCAATTTTGGGGGCACACCCATATGGCTATGATCTTTGAGTCTTGGAAACACCTCGAAAGTGGTTGGTGGACACAGAAAGAACGGGCAAAAAAAGGACGAAACGGTTTGTTTGCCACCAAAGTGGCAACCAAACCCCAAAAGGTGACTAAAGTCCGAGTTCTGGGACTCGGGGAGTGAGTGAAACTCGTGTCCATGTGGGGTCCCAAAGCTTCAAAAGAGAAAGCGCTGGCCTCCGAGCCCCACATTGGCCGGTGTACTTGGGACTCCATCTAGAGTAACATACTGGTTGAAAGGTGGATGGTTGCTCTACCTGGAATGAAAGGTTGGTAGTGGATCACCAGTTGTTGAAAACCAGTGGTTCCATTTGGAGCACGAAAATCGTTCGCACCACCAACATGAAACCCTGGTTGAAACCAGCCCGTTTGTTGGTATTTACAGGGGGAATTATGATTCCAGGTGCAAAATTGCGTCGTTTCTACGTGTCATTCCATTTCTCATTCCCTGCCTATCGAACCAGGGTGTTCCCTCCAAAAAAGAAGAATCAGATGCTGTGTGATATGAACCCCCCAGAAACTGGGCTTGGCTCTAAATCCGGGACTCAGCAGCTTTCGGTTCCTCAGTTGTTCAGTGACCCTGGAAAAGAAGGGAACCCTTTTTTGGGAAGACCATTTTAGTGGGGCAGCCACCAAAAAAAAGGAAAAAGGGAGCCACAGAACAACTGAGGTTCTAACCTGCCCTTTCAGTCCGGGGAAACTCACCTTGAGTTGGCCGGCGTGGTGTTTCCTTGAGTTGGTGCAAAGCGGAAAACGGCCATTCTTTGGGGTGGCTATGCCCGATGCTACAAACACCAAGCCAAGCAAGTGGAATGTTGGTGAGGGGTTTGTTGGAGACCCTTTGGGTTGACTCTACCTGGTTGCTTAAAAAGTGGGTGTCTTTTTGAGTTGGGGTGGTTGAAAAGCGAAAACAACTGGAAAAGCAAAATCCATTTTTTAGGGCCCTAAAAAAAAACTCTCTGCTCAATCCCTTTGTATGGCTTGCGCACGACCGTGCCGACTCAAACTCAGAGCTGAAAACATGGCCCGTCCCAGGGCACGGCAAAGGCAAATCCACAGCTTCGAACGTCTCTGCTCGAAATGCAGTGGGTTGAAGCCGAATCTCCGGCCCCTATGGCAAAACCCACTGCAAAATCTATTAGCCAAAGGACGAGGAATTTTGCCTTCAGCAGCTCAGGGTTTGGGTCTGTCTCTTGAAAACTTTAAACCAGGGGGCCCGAAAAAGCGGCTGCTTCCCTTTTCGGTTTCCGTCGAAAAAACCACCTTCAAAGGAGCTACTCCAAGCACAAGACGCCCAAACCGCCCGCCCCGCCGGCAGAAACGCAAAAAAAAACTCCGCAACCGCCGAGAAACTCCGCGGGATGTCCTTCGGTTCCGGAGCCTCGCCTGGAGCTTCTGGCAGGTCCGCAGGGCAGACTCCTCCCCCTCAAACCTCGGGACCATCGGCTCGATCCGATCTCGACCCGCGGATCTCCATCGCCGCTCCGCGGAGCAGAAAAAAAATCCGAAGCGGAGCAGACACAAAACTCGGATCCATCCGATGCCGGGCGGAGCAGAAAACAAAAACGAAACGGAAACGCGGACGGGCGAAAAATGAGAAAAGCAGAGCCCTGGGAGTCCAACCAACAGCCATGAGCTGGAGGAGTGAGTCGTATGGAGGAGTGTGGCCTGGTAAACAGGGGCTCCTTTGAGTATGGGATTCTTTGGGAATGTGTATGTTCAATGAGTCTGGCAAACTGGGCGAGGCTTAGATCGCACCAAGACCTTGGGTATGGATTGCCTTTTGATGAGGGGCCCTTTGGATTTGGACATCGCGGCAGGGATTTGTGTCCACCAACTTTGCTATTTGGGATTTAAGGCCGTATCTCACCAGTGGCCGAAAGAGGTAAGCGCCACGCTTTCCTGGGATCTTGATGCCTCATTTTTTCGGGATCCAAAAGAAGGCCATCAAGACGATAGTATCACTTCAGACTCGGCTCCAAGTGCTCCACAAAAGAAACCAGTGCGAAGGAACGTGGCCCAAAGAATCAGAATCCGTAAAATAATGAGGTTCCCTTTCATCACACCAAAAGAAGATGCCACACAAAGACAGACACGCCCAAAAAAAACGACGCCCTAAAATAAGGTACCCTCCAAAAAAGACACGCGAAGAAAAGGATGCCCTTAAAAAAGAAAAAGGTTGCCCTCAATCCAACCTTCAAACCTTCCTACCCCGGCAAAGCCTGAGCTCTCCCGCTCCGCACCCCGCGCGTCGTTCACGCCCTCACCTGCCAAACGGGAAGCGAAGTTGCTTCTTTCCGGGGCAAATTGGGGGTGTCTTATAGGGGGGCACCCAAAACACGGCCGTAAATTTATAACCATGAAAAATAAGGTACCAACTCAAAAATGGGCGCTTCCTTGGTGTCTTAACATGGGGGTACATGGGGTACATGGTTGCTGGAAGTTCAATGACGAAGCAAACCGAAAACACTCTAATAATACAAACACGCACACGCACACGCACACGCACACGCACACGCACACGCACACGCACACGCACACGCACACGCACACGCACACGCACACGCACACGCACACGCACACGCACACGCACACGCACACGCACACGCACACGCACACGCACACCCACACACACACACACACACACAACTTTCCGGACCCGTACCTGCACATCCAACCCAAGGTGTTTTTGCCAGTGAGGGGGTTGGCTTGCTCTCCTGGTGGTTTCCTTTAACTGGCCTCATTATTTTACCATGGTCAAAGACCCCCCAAAAAAAAAGGCCGGCGAGGCTGCGCGCCTGAGTCCTCCTCATCGCCCGCCTGAGCGGCAGCGCGCAGAAGACGAGAACCCCCAACGCTTGGGATGGGTGCGATAGGTATAGGGAAGGAGGGAATGAATCCCTTGCTTGGGGATTCCCGAAAGGAGCCGGTCTTGGGGTATTCCAAGAAAACAAGAGGAAAACAAAACCGGCCAGTTGGAGGGTGGTTCTTGGGGTCAGTTCTGGCATTGCATCTCTCGCACCGATCCGGACGGTATTTTTCGATGGTTCTTCGAGCCCCCAGCTTGGGCTCCGTCGATTGGGGAGAGAGCGCTGAACCTGGTCATGGAATCCGGGAGTTTTCCCCACAGGTCCCCTGGTTGGTTTTTCTTGCTGGACTTTGAACTACCAAGGGTGAAACATCCAGGGAATGAGTGCATCTTGTTTGGGGGACCCCCCAAAATGGAGTTTGATCTTTGGATTCCCTTTAAACCAACCTATTCTCAGGGGACCCCCCAACATGATGGTTTGCCGCTTCTCCCTTTGAAAACCACCAAAGAAACTGGCTTCCCTCCAGCAAATCACAGACGCATTTGGTTTTTCTTGTTCTCCTTTAAACCAATCCCACAAGGGCCACCGACACCCGGGGCACCAAGGACCCGGCTGCCCGGGCGGCGGCGGCCAGGTGCTCGCGGCAGGCGGGCAACAGCCGCAGCAAAGGGACCTCGAGGATTTGCTCCAATCCGCAAAATTCGAGGGGTACCTAGGGATCCGTTGCGGAGGTCCGATCTAAAAGGTACCCTGGAAAGAAGTTAGAATTCTAGAAGGTACCTTCCAACCCTTTCCGGGGATCCTTCTTTCTAGAAAACCTCCGGAAACCCCGCGGAAAATAGCTAGTGGTTTGAACAGAACGATGGTTGAAAAGAATGGGGAATCAACCCCTAGAAAAATGGTGCGTTGGCCTCCCCTTTCAAAATCTCAGGGGATCAACTGCCATGGGCATCGGTGAATGGTTTGCTTCATCTCTTTTAGATTTGGTCAAGAAGCATCGATGTGGCCCAACCGACTTGGTGACAATCAAAATAGCATGGTTCGAAACCTGTTGAGATCGTGGAGCCGAAAAGCAATCTCAACGTACATGGCCAGAGGGTTGACGCTATGAATGACGATGCGAGATCCAGCCCGGCACCGCACCAAAAGAGATACCATAGAAAGGAATTCATAAGGTTTATTGGTATTTACAGGTGAACCGAATCAGAAACTTGGGTTGACAAGGGTCGCTGGATTTTCCCAAATCGAAAGTTGATCATTTTACCGGTGGTTTGCATTGAAACGATCGCCACTTTTGAAGGTTCCAAACAACGACATGGAGGAAACCCGAGTTGATGGCTCCGTGCCTTCTCGGGTTTTACGTTTGGAGACCCCTTCGGTTTCAAAGAGGGGAAAGAGGGAAGTGGGGCTCGCGAGCCCCACTTGTGGGTGTCGGTGAGTTGAGGGAAGCCCTTGTTGGTTGGGTTTTTTGGATAGAATGCCGCTGGGCGCGGTTTTTGGTTGGAAGCCAATTGTTTGGCGTGTTTGGGGAAGCTGTTAGAAAGAATCGAGCTGAGGAACCCAAAGTTTTGAAACCCATTTGGAGCTGGGCTACCGTTGCTTTTGCTGTGCCTGGGAAGAACACGTCTTAAGATGGAAGGCGCAGCTGTTCTTTGTGCCATGGTCTTTTTTGTGGTAAAACTGACCGTGGCACATGTGGGCGCATTTTCTTTGGCTTCCCCGTCCCGTGCTTGGCTACTTTGGACGTTTAATTGGCTCTACCAAGATGATCTTGGTTTATATAGGCCTAATATAGGCCACACTACAGCAATCAAACCAAATCATGATCTACGCTCAAACCCACAAGACAAAAACCCTTTGCTAAACTGGCATGATGAGATCCCCAGGTAGGCCAACATCATGGGTCCCAAATCGGTGCCCCCCCCCAAAAAAAAAGAAAGAAAAAAGAAGCAGATCCCCATGTGGGTCTGTGTCAATATAGAGTGGCCCACCCCCAACCCCCCCCCCAAAAAAAAAAGAGAGAGAGAGGTCCGTTTGGCTTTCATCTACCCCATCCATGAGTTGTCCAAGGTCACCTGTTCATCCAACCCACCCACCCACCCACCCACCAACCAACCAACCAACCAAGGGCACCCTCCAGTTGATTCCACCGGTTGCCCCCCAAACCACCAGTTGCCGCCTCCCAAAACCCGAAACGGAAACAAAAACCCCAGCGAGCACGTCGCCGCACGGATTCGGCCCCCGGCCAGCGGCACGGTGTGCCTCACGGGGCCCGCCGAGGCTGACTCCTGAGACAGGCCCCGCAGGGTTTTGCGGTGCGGCCTGGGGCGGCCTGGGGTGGGGCGGCCTGGAGTGGGGCGGCCTGGGGTGGGGGCCCCGCGGTGGCTGTTGCGGTGTGGCCTGGGGTGGGTTGCGGTGTGGCCTGGGGTGGCCATTTGTTTGACTTCTTCCAATGTGGGGGAATGCTTGGGATGTAGCCTGGTAGTCCAACAAGGTCAAAGACTTCTTCCAAGGTAGACTTCTTCCAAGGTAGACTTCTTCCAAGGTAGACTTCAACCCGTTTTCGCCAAAGGGGCGGAATCCTTGGGATCTTAAGTCTACCTGGGAGTGAAAAAGTAGAAGCCCGTATTGGAGAACTGCCAGAACGGCAAAAAACAAAAGTAGGCTTCCAACGTTGGAGTGGGAGGACCTCTTCTCAACGTAGGCTGCCTCTAAGGGAGGGTTCCTGGGCATCGGAAACGTCACGTTTGGGGCAAAGGGTCACCGGGAGGTTTATCTTAAAAATAGGTGTCGCTTTTTGGGATGGGGACGCGACATAAAGAATCAACGTGCGCTTGAGAAGTGGTCATGCAAGGGGGTTTTGATGGCGTTGATTAGTCTGCTACAACCCCACTTAGAAGAACCGGCCGCATGATGTTACCTCGAAATACTCAGCCCAGCAGTTTGCACAAACCTCTTGCTGGTAAGTGGTAAGGCCCCGGGCGTCTGTGGTTCGGGTTCCAACAAATCCTCAATCTTACCGGGTTGCCCACTACAAAGAAGCCCAAATCCTTTTGAAACCCAAGTTGGAATACGCTTGGCATGCAGGAAAGACCTTGCAAGGAAACTTCCAATACAAGGGGCGCCTAGCCCGCGCACCACATTTTTTTCTCTTTCGGACCACTCACTGAGTTCCACTTGTTCGTAGGGTGAGGGCCACAAGAACGAAAAGTCGGGGTCTGGGAGGGAAGAACAAGTAGATAATGTTTATCTTTCGAGACCTAGGTAGAATATAAGAACTAAGGTGGTTGGCCAATAGAATAAACTTCCCCAACTCCTACAAGGAACAGGGGCTTGGCCCAAAGCTGGGCCAATTTGGTTCCAGCTCGCATCGGGGGTTTTCAAAACCGCGTTGGATGTCTTAAAGGAGACCCGGATGGCCCCTCTCGAGCGCTCGAGCGCGCGGTTTTCGAAGTCTCCGACATCCCGCCTCTTCGGACCACCTTACAACGGGTCTCAGAACCCTTGCGAGAAACCCCTTGCTGGGTGGTGCGCGTGGAAAGCCATTGCTTGGATGACGAGCCCAGTTGGAAAGTGGTTAGCCACGCATAAGGCGCCCAAGTAGGTTTATCCTTCAAACTGCTTTCTAACCATTGTTGCTTCCCACCGCCAGTGGTCGCCATGGCTGCTTGGATGGTTGCGAAATCCATCCATTTCGCACCACCCAAGAAACCCTGGTGTCTGATTCGATTTTCCCCTTGTGAATACCAACCAACGTTTTGGTTTCATTCCCATGGTTTCAAAGTGGTGCGAAATGGATTTTGTCCATCCACAGTAGCTGCTTGGATGACAAGTCCGGGTGGCAACTTGTCAGTAACCCATTCAGAAAGTCCCCCAAGTAGGTTTGTCTGGGGGCTTGGGGGGGGAGGGAGGGAGCCCCAAATAAGGCCTTATTAGGGGCTTGATAAAGGCTTATTGCCGCCCCTTATTAAGGCCTTATTAGGGGCTTGATAAAGGCTTATTCCCTCCCCTCCCTCCCCAGCAGCCCCCATGAGTTTATCCTCCAAACCACTTACTAACGATCATCCAAGTAGGCAACCCCTGCTAGACCCAAACATCCGGAAAACCAGTTCTCTCTTTAACGCTCCGTTCACAGCCAAAATGAAGACGCCGAAACCGTAAGCCAATCCGAAACAGGGGTCTGGATGTTTGAAGTTGGTGGTTGCCATTGAACTATTGAACCGAGCGGTCTCCACTTTTGGAGCTTCCAAAAAGGACATGGAGAAAACCCGGTCTGAAGTTGAGCGACAGGTTTTGGCCTTACGGCTTGATAAAGGCCATGCTAGTACCAGACATGCACGTTCAAACTTGGCCAAACCAAAGCATAGGCCACACCGAAGAAGCAAACAAGGGCATCGTTGGCCTGGGCGAATGTCAGGGGCATGCACAGAGAAACTTGAGCCCGTGTGACAACTTGATGATTGGAAACGTCCCTGGTATGCCACACAAGGATTTCAGAGTTGCCCCGGCTGCATCTTGAAGATGTGAGTATCCCACACAAGGATTTCAGAGTTGCCAGACTGGATCAGCTTCTACAATTTCCTTTTGCACGGAAGAGCTTTGCCCCCATGTGTGTCCGACATTGTACAAGTCAGAACAGCTCTGTTTTACGTCGTCATCGCCTGTGGACGTCCTGGACATGGCTGCGGGTCAAAAATAGGGTAACCCCAAAATGCCTTGCCCTGGTAAGTGGAAACATGGACCAAAATCTGCGGTCCATATCCTGGTGGTTTAATTTTGACCCACACCCACATGAAGGCAATGCAAAAAGCTCTCTCACGGGCCGAACTGCGCTTGAAGGGTGGGTTCAGATGCATTTCCCGAGAAAAGAACCCTGCGGGATGGAACCCAAGATCACCCAAGTCCACCTTTCTAGGCCCAGCCGCAAATTCGTCCATTTGGTTAAGGCTCCACGGGAAAATAAAAAATATCTACAGCAGTGATGAATTCCTTTTCAAACCAACAAGGGAAAACATGTTCTTAAGCAAATGGAGGAGTTGGAGTCTCGCTGTCTCTTGACTCATGCATTGACCAGACTGGCAAGTACGGGTAGTCAGCTCCACATAAAACGAGCAGGAATATGGTTTGAAAAAAAGAAACGAATCGCCACTCATTCGGCAATGGAAGTAGACTGGCAAGACAACTTGTCAATTTCGACTCAAGGGTGGAAAATGACAAATATCACCCGTCATTCTAAGCACTTCTGTTGGTTTTTGGTGGTATGCTGGGTCAAGCCAGATTTTGACACACGCACACGCACGCACGCACGCACGCACGCATGCACGCACGCACGCACGCACGCACCCCTTACATAGCTTGCTATCCACTATCCAAGAGCAGGAGCCGAACACATCACAAAAGAAAACTAAGCAGCTCCACTTCAAGAACTCACCAAACGCAACCAAGCAATCCAACCAAGCAACCCAACCACCCCCAGCAGTCCGCTGGCATCCCCGCGTCAGCAATGGCGCCCCGTGCTCCAAGCGCTCCGCGTCGTCCGCCAACTGGGCTGGGTCAAGGAGCAGCACTCGCTGATTCAAAGAACCTACTGGCTGGTGCATGGAAACCGCTCGTGTCCTTCTGTTGGGTGGTAAAATGGCCATGGGTCAAAAGCCCGTACCCCCAGTGAACATCCCAATCCCCACTTAAATAGACTAAAATGGATGGTGCACCCACCCCAACATGGTACCATTGGTTTTGACCCACAGCCAAATAGATAACCTGGTAACCCCTGCTCATTTGCTCCCCAACCAGGCAGGGAATCTTGTGGCACAAATGCAGATCCCGTTTTGGAAGCTCGTTCACTTTCAACAACTTTCCCAGCTCGACATCCACTGTGTCTTGTTCGGTATGCTACTAGGTTGGTGGCCAAGTTTCAGTGAGGTTGGTTTTGAGGGTGATTCTAAAGGCACGCCCAAAACTAGTTGGCTCCTGGTTTGGACGAGATCAATCGGACCATTCCATTTGCAGGTCGCCCCAAAAGTGCAGATGCGAACAAACGAAAATGTCGTCGCCGCGTCCTTGAGAAAAAGAGAGCGGAAGATTGGACAATGGCTGCGCCTTTTTTGAGGGACCCCTCTTTGGTTGGTTCTAAGGGGAACCAAAAGGAATCCAGCCATTTTTTGGCGGGGGTACCCGACGCACCCAAACACGGAATTTCACACAAAGTCAAAGGCAACGTGTGGCAAATGGGAAGAGACGGTTCCCTCATCTTTTTCCAAGAAACCAGTGGAAACTCTAGAGCAAGTTGGCCCAAACTTTTAGGTATTTGTCTAGCTTCCTGTGAATGTCCAGCAGCTGGTGTCTTGTAGTTCCCTCCTATTCATGTCCTGGGCACTTCCCATGTCATGCCTCGCACTCGCCCCTTCCGACCCGCTCCACTCCGTTCTTCCGACCGATCAGCCTGACCGGAGGATACGTGTCAAAAAAGAATTGGAGACGCCCAAAATGGCGGTTGTTCTTCTGCTTTCCTTTCAAACCAAGGCGAAGAGGGAGTCCTTACCCATATTCAACTGTACATTCAAAAGCAATGGGTATGTCTGGGATCCCAACAAAAATTGGGCGTTCCTGACTTTGGGCTCCCTTTTCTACGGTGAAAAATGCGTTTTCCCCCAAAACGGAACACCCCCCGGCCGCCCTTCCGGTCCGCGCTTCCGCCTGCGCCGGGAGGTCCCTCACCTCGGAGTCGAGGCCCACGAAGCGGCAGAAGCTGAGCCTCGGCTTTCCAGCTGAAAGGATCCCTTTGGTGTTCTTAGAAGGGAAACCGAAAACAAGCTGTTTATTTTTGTTTTAAAAAAAAGGGAAACCAAAAACAATTCTTTTTTTAAAACGGGAAACCAAAAACAAGCCACCCACATGTTTAAACCTGCTTCAACAACCTGCTTTGGGTGTCCCTGTCGGGGGCCGAATGGGGGCTTGCGTTGCAAACTCTGCAACCAACCGGACGTGGCGCTCCCGGCCCCGAAGACATACCCAGAGACCCAGAGATGCTTGGTATTGGTAAAACTTGAGCAGCGGTACAGAGTAAAAAAGTGTGAACTGCCATCTCAATTAGCAAGTGTTTCTGCTATGATGGGGGGGGGGGGGGGGGTAGCAAAAATGAACAAACGAAAACAATCAGCGGACCTGAAAAACAACCGAGTGGGGGGGGGGGGGGGGATTCGTGTCTGGGTGGTGCCAAATTGTTAGATGGGGTCTCAATTATAGTGTGAAGTAAGTGGTAGCTAAAGTGAGAATCAACTTTGCATAGCCTGTTGCACCTGATAAGCAAATCGCGTCTGAAGAAATCGGATGTTTGCCCAGAACTGTACTTAGTGTTGTGTGGATAGTCTAAAAGTTCGGCCAGGAGGGACATAGAATATATATCCCAAACTCTAATAGTCTAGCAGCCTAAGGAACCGTATGGCTGGGAACCGCCAAGTGTTTGGAGCCCCCCCTTCTTGCTGTCCCGAATGGGACAACGTAAGGCAACTTGCGCAGGCTTCTCCACATAGCTTCCCTATGCCTTCCAGTATCCTTCTCTCCAGAAACCAACACAGCCAGCAGAAAATTCGGTTTCAGAACAATTTGGTGGTTGAAAAGAATGTGGAATCAACCTCTAGACTAGAAGATTCAATAGAAAACCTGAGGTGCGAAAGATCTGTTCAGTCCTTCTCTATCACACCAACGGTTCCCCATGCTTCTCCTTTAAACATCACCCCACCGAGCCCCCGAACGAACCGCACTTCATTTGTTTTGAAAAGAGATTGGACCCACATGGTCACAAAGCCGCCACAAAGGGCAAACATAGCGAAGGGTCGCCTGGGAGCCTTGAGGCGTTGTTAGCTGGACCTCAGACATTCGGCCAAGCGGACCGTTTCAACTTCAAGTTGAAAGACTCGGGTCGTGCAGGGCTGTGGTTGAAATGGAATCCGCTTCCGTGAAACAGAAAGGGCTGAAGCCGCAGAAAAAAAGGGGGGAGACTCCCTTGTATCAGGGAAGTAAACCGCTTGATCCCACAACCCTGGCTTACTGGCAGCTCGTCTCAAGTCTTTGTTGCTAACCTTCAAGAGCTCCTGGAACTCCTTCCAGAAAGATAGATTTTCCAGCACGTCCTTCGACAAGTTGTCGCAGATGTGCTTCATGCTCTGCAAGCATAGCTTCAATAGTCTCCCGAGTCACATCTCATCTCTGCAGCTCAAGATTCGAGCCTTCGGCACCTCCCGCACCTCCTTTCGAATGGCCTGGAAACAGCTTGCATCACTGACAGCCATGCCATTCAGTTTCTTCAAAAACTATGACAAAACACAGAGTGTTCATGTTTTCGGCAAAATTGGCCCGACTTAGGGGACAACATCCCCAGCATCCCCCGCATCACTGGCATCATCCGCATCAATGTCTGCCATGGATGCGGATGATGCAGGTGATGCCGGGGATGTTGTCCACTATGGGCACCCCCAAAAAACGCTCGTTTTTTGACTCTGCGGGGAAATCGCAAAAATGCGCCCGAACACGTTTTTCCCCCCTGGCAGCGGGGTTGCGCAAAATTATGGCGCGTGGTCGGCGGCAGGGGGCGCCGGAACCTTGAGCGCGTTCGGGAAAGGCCGGGGACTGGTCTGTCGTCCGGGTTTCAAGTAACTGTCGCATATGTTTTGCAAGCAGCCACCAGCCCGCTGTGAAGGTTTCCGAAAGAGGTTTGCCATATAAGCAATGGCCGAAAATAGATCATGTTTTAATGGTAGTCCCCCAAAGTGAGTTTGCAAGATTGAGGGATATCCTCTTGTGACCTTGTACCCTATCGATTTCCTTCTTGCTCAGCAGATTCCCATGGATGCTGTGAATGACAAAATTAAAAACATGTTTCACACGGCAACATGAAAGCCGACATAGATGTAGTCATATTGTCGGGCTCACGCCCCACACTGACTCCTTTACAGCCCGCCCACCACCCCACCCCGAAAGAAGAAAAAACAAGTTGGCCGCAAAATGTCGCCCTAACTTTCCAACATACTCCACCACCCCACCCCATCAACCCCCGTTCGGCGCCCCCAACGCGGCGTTGCTGCGGTGCAGCGCCACCAGGCAGGCCACACCTCGGGGCCAGCTAATTTGTTTTATATGGTGTCCATTGAAAACAACCTCTAACAAAAGTGCCAGCTCAAACAGAAGCGGAGACACCAGTTATTGTCCCAGATGGCAATGACTTTTAGAGCTGGAACCACCTCAACGGTGGTTGAATCCCTATCCCCCTTTTTTCCGAGAGGAAGCTCGTCTCGGGTCAAGTCAGCAGTCCACGGCTGGGAGGGTTAGGCCTCATCATGCCAGTGGAACCCCTGAATCTGGGCAACTTAGAGGGACCAACCGCTAGCGGAAGGGACCAACCGTCCTTCATGATGAAGGTTTGTTCTATGGAGATTTCCTTATATGGGCTATATTTGATTCTGGCCCATATTTAATCTAGTGAACCTTACAAGCAGGTTATTGCAAAAAGTCACTATCCCGGCGTAAAGTTCACCCCGGCACGGTTGCGGGGGGAAAAAACCAAAAACTTCTCTGCTACCTCCTCACGTTGAAGCCCATCTCTCAGCGCGGCACCAGGGTATTCCGACAGCGAGTGAGTCGACAGTTGCACCTGGCGGACGTCTCCCACATGGCTGCGAAACCGGTACCACAATGGAACCCTGGTAAGTGGAAACATGGACCAAAACCTGCGGTTTGCCCCTCCTGTTTAACTTTGAGCCACACCCAGATGTGGCCTTCTGGCTGACCGATGTTCAACCAAGGAAAACCGCTGGGCCATCTGGGGGGGCGTCCTGTTCCTCAAGAAAGACGAGCTGCCCATGAGGGCGAAGGAACCTGAACACACGTGATCATCTCTTCACTTTTGGGAGCCATGATCGAGTAAGCAACGACCAACACCTATTCACTTCTGGCTCTACTATAATATGGTTGTGAAGGTTTATACAAGCCTTACCATAACCCTCCTGAAACGAGTGGTAGTAGCACCACCTACCAAAAAATGGCCAATGGTGGCTTTGGGCGTTGCTCAAGTGAGCTCCCCTTGGAAGGTTTCAGGATAAACCCTGAGGACCCAAGATTCATCAAGCCCTGGATGATATCTTAACGTGTGCGTGTGTTCACCTTCAATCTTCAATTATCTCCTCTCTGCTCCCCAGTTTTGCCCACCGGGTGGTAGGAGCAGTTGTTTAAACTCCCAAAACCAGGAAAACCCTGAACCGCCAGTTGGCACCTCTATGAACGCTCCAGGGCACCCTTTTGGCATTTGATTTCAATTGGAACAGGGGACAGGGGTCACTGGATGTCCCCTTCAAAGTAGTGGGCTCTAATTGAAACTGCAACTTTTGGGAGGGGCCAAACCTTTCAGTGAGCCGCCAGGGACGAAAAGAATCTCCCGCGGCTCGGACTCGGGACGCGCGGCTCGCGCCTGTGTCTCCGCGGGGATTTGCTGCCACACGCACTGGTCCACCTTTTCCGAGCGGCCGAGAAAAGTCGCTGGCCGGCCGAAGGGCTCGAATTCCGGCTGGAAAGCCAGGACGAATTGCTAGGTCCTCCAGGTTTGAGAGGTTAGAATAAGTTGCTACCCGATTTTTCCCTGTAGCCTGTTTTAGTAGGGGAACCCTCCCCCCAAAAAGGGGAGAGAAGGGCACTAGTCACTACTCGGGGACCTAGATTGAACAGTTAATAAGCCCGGGTTGATTCTGGGCGAATATCGACTCGAAAAAGGGGAGCCGCAAAAAATGGACCTTCATAGACCGGCTCTTCTACTGAGGCTTGTGGGGAGTATTTTGGGGAGCCTCTCAAGAATGACCCTGGCCCTCCGATCCTCCGAGGCTGGTCTCAGGCCGATTTTGGTGTTTCTATAGATGAGCCTTTGTGGCGACTCCAAGGAGCTTTTCCGGGTTCATGGGAAACCCCCCCGAAAATGGCCTGCAAGAAGACCCCAATGTGACAAAATGATAAGATTGCCAGCAGCCAAACAGCGGAATCAAAGCTTCTTCATTGCCGATGCTGACCCAAGTCAGCCTTGCAGATTCATGAAAAACTTGCGCCCTGGTTTCTTACTCCTCTACAAGAGTTAGAAGTCTGGGTTGATGCTTCAACCGCGCTTTGGGCCTGCCTGTTCGACGTTAAACGAAAACCACCACTCAAAACGAGTTTAGGAAATGAGCTTTGAGATATTCTAAACGATACCGCCACCAAATTAAGGAAGCCCCCGGCGAAACCGCCCTCTTTTTTTTTTGGGGGGGGGGGGGGGGCACCGCCCATTTTGTATGGAAAACCTCCCTCTTGATTAGAAACCCCAGCATTTTGTGATGCCCTTTTTGGGGTTGCCGTACCGATGATTCCCCTGCAAACACCAACAAGCGTTGTGAGTTCAACCATGGATTCAAAGTGGTGCGAACAGATTTTGTCCATCCGCAGTACGGCATATCTGGGCTGCCCTCAGATCCCCTGCGAACAGTTTAGCATTTACTGGATTTTGTTCGGAAATTTCCACTAAACCAACTGAACACAACTCAGCAGCTCAGGAACCCGATGGCTGGGAGCCACCAAGATATGGCCACGCTGCCTGTGCTAGAGGGAAACCTGGTATCACAAAAAATGGCAGCCGAAATGCCCCTTGTCCACAACCATGGGCTCCAGCAAAACAGAAACTTCTGGAACCTACCTGAAACTCCCCCCCTTGTCCACAATGATGGGTTCCAGCCCCCCCCCCGAATCATTCAACGGAACCCCGACCCCATGAAACCTGCTCCGCCACCAACGTGGCCAGGCGCAGCTCCGGGCGCGCGTTGTCGCAGGAGTAGCACACGCACCTCCCCCATGGGACCCCGTGGTGACTTTTTCCATGGCGGTGTTCGATGGTCATCCCATTCTCGGACATTTTTGTTGATCAAGCCGCGACATGTTGAAGCAGAGGACAGAAGGAGGTTGTTTGGATGGTCTGTCTTTTTTTGGAATCGGACCCCACAAAATGACTTCGGCTTGGCATGTGTGTGTGTATGTGTCATGTTTTGAGTTGGTACCCTTTTTGCGGGATGGTGTAAAGTGAAACTGAGAGGAAAACCGAAATCCCGGCTTCATAAATTGTCAGTGGATACTTTGAAACATACCCAGGAACCCTTTGGTGAACATCAGAATTCGGTGAAGATTCACGTCCAACGTCCCCACTTGGGGATCGTTGGTTCCCAATTAAAACTCACAGCTATTTGTTTTTCATGGGAAACTGGGAAAGCTCGGCATCATGGGTGTTCGCTTTGGGGGAAGCAGGGGGAGGGAATCCGAACAGGCGGAAAAATAGAGGAACAAGTGGCTGCTTCTCGTGTGCTCATATGCCAGCTGAGTGCCCCAAAACAACACCAAGGACGGGCAGGTCGCCCCTGAAATCCGCGTTTGTGTCTCTGGCGGGGACGATTCTCAGCTTGGTTTCCAGATAGCTCTTCCCCCGTTCTTTGCAATCCATGTCAAAACCCCAAGGGAGTTTCAGGGGCTCAGGTGGCGAAAACGCCAACCATGGCCCTTATTGTCAACCAACCACCGGGGTTGATCTAGGGCACTTCTGACTCTCCCGCATGGCCTTTTTGAGTCCATGAGGGGGGAGATCATCTTTCCGGGTTCCGATTCTTCTACGGGGGTTGTTACCCAACAAATCAACGGCCCCTTTTTTTCTCCTGCTCTTTCCAAGCGCTCCTGGAGGTCCCAAGGTGCCAAACCCAGGCTTGCTTCAAAGACCCTGGCGCAGGGGTCGAACCATGGCCCTTGATGAAAAGAAGCCCAAGAAGAACGCAGAGGACAACCAATGTCCTACCCTTGAGAGGTCTTGGAACGGAACCCTGAAACACTTTGGGAGGGTTCCGCGGTCCGGCTAAGGGTCGCACCTAGCTTTCCCGAACCCCTAGGCGTCAAGTCGACCAGTCTACGAATTAACATACCCGAGGCGGGCCTCCAAGGTGCCATTACTATAAACATGAGTCGGCTTTAGGGCTCCATGTTCATCAGTAGTCAAAAGGTAGCCTCCCATGGATACTAGGTCCTCCAGAGAGGTTAGAATAAGTTGCTACCCTCCCAACCAAAAAAGGGTAAAGGGGCACTGGGGCCCGGGATACTTTCCGTTTGGTTTCAGCCCCCGATCGTCCATGTCCATGATGGTAAAAGAGGAGAGGGTCAAAGAGTGCGTGTCTCTTTTTGGAGGGCACTCTTTTTGGGTTTGGGGTTCAAAGGGCGCCAAAAGGAAAGCCAACCATTCAAATGCCCTTCCAAACCAGGTCTGTCTTTTTTTGGAGGGTGCCAACCTTTTCCGGTGGCTTCAAAGAACATACCAAGAGGAAAACCCATTTTTCGGAGAGGCTACCCTTTTTTAGGATCATATGGGAGACTCAGAGCAAAACCCAAGAGGATCTGCTTCTAAGAGGGCCACCCACCTCTTAAGGGGGCTCTAAAAAATGCTTGGCCCCCGTTTAAACAAAGAAAGAAAGACACGCCCACTTGCCCCCCCCCACCCCCCACCCCCCTCCGGAGCTCAACGAGGCTCGCGCCTGCCGTCCGCACCCACGCGGCAGAGCAGGCGCCGGTCGTGGGACAGGGAAAGCTCCTCGAGCACCGGGAGATTGCATGTCGAAATTGGGGACCCTTTTTGGTTTCCAGGTTTCACCACCCCAAAAAACGGTGCCTCTCAAAACACACACACACACACAAAAACACAAACACAAACACAAACACAAACAAGCAAGCCAGCAAACAAGCAAGCAAGCCAGCAAACAAGCAAGCAAGCAAGCAAGCAAGCAAGCAAGCAAGCAAGCAAGCAAGCAAGCAGGCAAGCAAGTAAGCAAGCAAGCCAACAAACAAGCAAACACACAAACAAACACACAAACACACAAACACACACAACAAAAACCAGTTGTTGGCTGACTGTTGGCTGGCCTACATCAGACTAAAATCCTGCTAACACAAAGGATCAGCGCCACTCCTGCAGAGGTCCCTCTGCTAATGCGGTCGATCGCATCAAAAGCCCCAAGCAGCGCACGCAGGACGCATTACCTACAGGGACGTAGTGAATGTAGTGGATGCAGGGGATGCAGGGGATGAAGGTGAAGAAGGGGATGCAAGTGATACAAGGGATGCAGGTGATGCACCGCAAAGCGAGGTGCGTGTGTGCGTGTGCGTGCGCGTGTGCGTGTGCGTGTGCGTGTGCGTGTGCGAGGTGCGTGTGTGCGTGTGCGTGCGCGTGTGCGTGTGCGTGTGCGTGTGCGTGTGCGTGTGCGTGTGCGTGCGCGTGCGCGTGCGCGTGCGCGTGCGCGTGCGCGTGCGCGTGCTCGTGCGCGTGCGCGTGTGCGTGTGCGTGTGCGTGTGCGAGTGCGTGTGCGTGTGCGTGTGCGTGTGCGTGTGCGTGTGCGTGTGCGTGCGCGTGCGCGTGCGCGTGCGCGTGCGCGTGCGCGT
>CAUJNA010001607.1:0-65611 GCA_963377175.1 Effrenium voratum | reverse complement strand
CATTACATTACATTACATTACATTACATTACATACATTACATTACATTACATTACATTACATTACATTACATTACATTACATTACATTTACATTTACATTTACATTTACATTTACATTACATTACATTACATTACAATACAATACATTACAATACATACATACATACATACATACATACATACATACATACATACATACATACATACATACATACATACATACATACATACATACATACATACATTACATACATACATTACATTACCTTACATTACATTACATTACATTACATTACATTACATTACATTACATTACATACATTACATTACATTACATTACATACATACATACATACATACATACATACATACATACATACATAAATTACATACATACATACATACATACATACATACATACATACATACAAACATTACATACATACATACATACATACATACATACATACATACATACATACATACATACATACATACATACATACATACATACATACATACATACATACATACATACATACATACATACATAAATACATTACATTAATTACATACATACATACATACATACATACATACATACATACATACATACATACATACATACATACATACATACATACATACATACATTACATTACATACATAATTACATACATACATACATACATACATACATACATACATACATACATACATACATACATACATACATACATACATACATACATTACATTAATTACATACATACATTACATACATACATACATACATACATACATACATACATACATACATACATACATACATACATACATACATACATACATACATACATACATACATACATACATACATTACATTCATACATACATACATACATACATACATACATACATACATACATACATAATACATACATACATACATACATACATACATACATACATACATACATACATACATACATACATACATACATACATACATACATACATACATACATACATACATACATACATACATACATACATACATTACATACATACATACATACATATATTACATACATATATTACATACATACATACATACATACATACATACATACATACATACATACATACATACATACATACATACATACATTACATACATACATACATACATACATACATACATACATACATACATACATACATACATTACTAATACATTACATACATTTACATACATACATACATACATACATACATACATACATACATACATACATACATACATACATACATACATACATACATACATACATACAATACATTACATTACATTACATTACATTACATTACATTACATTACATTACATTACATTACATTACATTTACATTACATTTACATTACATTTACATTACATTACATTACATTACATTACATTACATTACATTACATTACATTACATTACATTACATTACATTACATTACATTACATTACATTACATTACATTACATTACATTACATTACATACATACATACATACATACATACATACATACATAACATACATACATACATACATACTTTACATTACATACATACATACATACATACATACATACATACATTACATACATACATACATACATTACCTGCATACATACATACATACATACATGCATAACTGCATACATACATGCATGCATGCATACATACAGTACATACATACATACACTACACTACACTACACTGCACTACACACTACACTACTCTACATTACATTACATTGCATTGCATTTGCATTACATTAGATTACATTACATCCAGACATTCATACACCAGCATGAGAATTTCGAATTGCACCCAACATCACAAAACATGCACATAAACATATACATATGCATATACGTACAGACGTAGGAACACAAGAAAGGCAGGCGATCAAAAAAGCGGGCGCACGGACAGGCACATAGGCAGGAGAGAAAAAAAAGGCTAGCAGTCACACAGGAAGGCAAGCTAACAAACGGGCAGGCAGGCAGGCAGGCAGGCAGGCAGCTAGGACCTAGGAAGACGAAAGGCCAGCCGGCAAAATTGGGGAGGGGTCGTGCACGGGCGGGAGGGGTCGTGCCCGGAAGCACCGACAAAAATCAGCAAAACGGGCCACAAAAAGCGGCATCACAAACACAGGAATCCCTCATCCCCGCGTCTCCGCATCATCCAAACCGGCGCAAACGTGCAAAACCCAGAAACAGAAAACAGCCCGAAGGAAGGCCGGAGTTTCAAGGCCTGCACACGCGTACGCGGATCAATCTCCGCGCAACCCCGGCCATGGTGAATCCTCGGGTCAATCCCCTCGGATTGCGTGCTCAGGGCATGAAACTGTCTCTTCTGTTCCCCCCTCTTCTAGCAAATCAAAGTCAACCTCACGGCTGTGCCAGTTTCCGCTTGAAGCAGCTCCAGGGGTCATATCCCAATAGGCCGGCAGGCCAGCAGACAGACGCGCAAGCAAGAAAGCACGCGGACAAGCCGTCGCCCGGGCAGGAAGCAAGCGAGCAAACAAGAAAACAGGCAGGGCAGGCAGGCAGGACAGCACGCAGGCAGGCAACAGGCGAGCAGACGAGCAGAACAAGAAACAAACAAACAGGAAAGTCCCCCCAAGAAACAAGAGATTCTGCAACAGCAGACCGAGTATCCACAGACCCCGGGGTCTACCTAGTACTACCAAAGGCAGCCCGAGTATCCGCAGACCCCGGGGTCTGCCTCACAAACCAACATACAGGAAAGCCCCCCCAAAAAAAAAAAAACGTAGCAGTACCAAAAGGCAGCCCCAGCATCCGCAGACCCCGGAATCTACCTCACAAACAAGCATGCAGGGAAGTCCCCCCAAAAAAGAACAGAAACACCCCCAAAAGCAGCCCGAGTCTCCGCAGACCCCGGGGCAGCCCGAGCATGCGCAGACCCCGGGGTCTACCTCAGAGACCAGCATACAGGCAAGTCCCCAAACAAAAAAAGAACTGCTACCAAAAGGCAGCCCGAATATCCGCAGACCCCGCAGTCTGCCTCAGAGGCCGACATACCGGAAAGTCCAAAAAAAGGCAAAGGAACGCTGCCCAAAACGGAAACAAGAGCCTACAAAGCCAGCCAAAGCATCCACAGACCCCGAAGGGACAGTGACCCCGTGGGGGCGGCGGCACCGGGCGGCAGCCCTTAAATAAGCAAACATGGATTCTGCTATCCCGACTCCTGCGAATGCACGTGCTTCGTATTGTGCGCTAGCCATTCAACCGAAAATGCCTTGTTCTGCAACATGGTGCGGAAAGGTGGATGAGCGTCCACATTCATGAGGTTTCCTGTCAATACTGCCTTGAGCTCATCTGCCTTCGCTAGCAAGTCCGCTAGACAATCCTCGCTTCGCACATGTGCGAGATCGTGCATTTGTCCGCTATTGCTCTCCTTTCGCAACATTTGGATTAAGTGCACTGTTTCTTTCTGCTCTGGTTGATGTGTTGTGGATGCTGTTGTAACAAGATTGTTGGCATCAGTGCGGATATGGACATCCGCGATTTCGCCTGTAATGTCTGACCAGAGTCCGCGAAGAAATAAGGCTGAACCGTAACAACGCATCAGTCCGTGCAATTCAGCAACAGTTGTGGACATTTTTATGCGTCTCGTAGTCGACCAGTGAGCCTCTCGAATTCGATGAGCCCTGGCGAAGATCTCTCTGTTCTGCAAGAAAGATAACATGTGCACGTGGGATGACTTGTCTTCATTATTGCGATAGGAGGCATCTGGATAGCCTACTATTCGGGTCTTCCCGCGAAGGGGCCAGAATCTCACACTAAGCGGAATGCTTTTGATGGTTCTGACTGTCTTGTTGATGGCGCGAACGTCCTCAATGGTTGGTGCTGATGCCTTGGATGCACACCTGGAGAATTGATAACCAATGTGGAATTGTGTTCGCGATGGTAACCAGTTGATCTGACCTAAGACACTTCTGTGAGCAGTATGCATTTGAGGAGTGAGTGGTGTATCGTCCTTTAGATGCTTGTCAAAGGTGATCTCCTGAAGTTCGTCGATGGCAACGTTCTGGTGAACATTAATGTACCAACCGTGCTTGTCGTCATGCTTCCATTGGATTCGTTGTCCTACGAAAAGGCAATCATTCTTGTCTTCTGAACCAACTTGAAAATCTTTACGAAGTCGTCCCATGATTTCCTTCTCAAACACGTCATCCCCTGTCATAAGAACATCATCTACATGAAGAGAAAGTGCTCCATGACTTGTCGATTCGGTGTTGTTACCGGAAACGGGGTCCATGAGGTAATCAACCGCTCCTTCAAGATCGAATGTGTTGGATGACTTCTTTTCACTGATCGGCGAGGATTTTGGAAGCTGTTTACCGTAGTAAACATATGTACAACGATCTGCTCGCGTTGGCACTAATCCGTATGAACGGAGTGCCGAATCTAGGATGTTCCACCATCTGCGTGGTGCATCATTCAGCCCATAAGCAGGCTTCTTCATACGCGCACCGATGTGTGGCGGATATCCCATTTCAGGAGGGATCTGACAGATAATGTCACGATTCTGATCGTATGCTTTGCCTTGAAGGAATGCTGTCTTCAAATCCATGTGAAATATATATTCCAGCCCTTGTTTGCGGCTGCTTGGATTGCAAGGCGGAAGCCACTCCTGGATGAAGCAGGACTGTCTGTTTGCTGATCGTTCTTCTGCTAATCTTGAAAACCTCGGAGGACCCATCGGGCTTTCGTCTTCAGGAAGTTCCCGTCTTTGTCTCGCTTCAGGGTGAGAACCCAGCGACCGGTGACCCAATTCCTGACCTGAATCTTTCGTGCGTCGACTAAGTCGAACACTTCATTGTCAAGCCAAGATTTGCACTCGAGGTGCTTAGCTTCAAGGAATTGCTTCTGATAAGCTTTTGTCTCAATAGCTGTTGCTTCCTTCCGCTTCTTGCCGATAAGAGCCTTCAAGGATTCTTGCTTGGATGAATACAACACCAAGAGTGCTCAGTCATCCTCTGTCCTGTTCTGTGTATTTCTGATGAGAGAATCCACATCTGTTGGATGGTTTGAAGGTCCCTTTCACTTGTCCAAGAAGGACAGGGTTTCCTTCGATATCTCTCGCAACCGTGAAGGATCCAGTGGCACAGATCTTCTGATCGGATGTCATGAGTGACCAGTGCGCTTCGTCAAGAACAAGGTCGGCTTCCTGGTCATCGTATTGCCCCGTCCTCTGAGAGTCTTCTGATTCATCTTCTTCTCGGTCAGTGTATTGCATAGTTCTTTCCAGTGCCGGATGAAGTGCTGGCGGCATGGGATGATCTGGTCGATCATTCTGATGCGGCTGATGTCGGGGATCCGGAGGAGGATAAAACATGCGCTCGTACGGTAGGGTTGGAGGTCTTGGATCAGGCATGGGATGGTCCGGTTGATAAGGTGGATGCTGTGTGTCAGAAGGTCGAGGTGAATTCGTCGGATCCATAGGATCGACCTCGACGGGCGGCGCATCTGAGAATGAGTGATGGACTGATGAGTACATCACTGCATGCCACGTCTTCGGATTGTAGTTCTCTCAATTGCACTTGGATGCTGGCAGACCCAAACTCTGTTCAGCTGATCTGGTTGCCAGAAGGCTATGATGGCATCGTCCGGAAGTGAATTGATAGGCATGTTGATGCAGATCGTGTGGGCGTATGCCGTGCATGCATCGTATTGTGTGGATGATCTCAACTTCTTGCAACCATTCCACATGTTCTGACATCGCCAGTCATTAGGTGTTTGAAAACGTTTGAAAACGTCGATTTTAGTCCCCGGAGGGTACTGTTTCAGTGTCTTCTGAAACTTTTGGACTAGCCGATCTTTGATGACTAATGGTTGAACATTTTTTTGAACGGGAGGTCCTGGATTCTAACAGCGGCGCTGCTGCTAGTCATGTTAAACTCCTTGTCGATGGCAGCCATCTCCTTTCAAAGAATATCAACCTGCTTGTCGGTGAATGGCTCAAAAATGTCCTCGAGGAGGTGCACTTCATTGTCAAGCGGTTTGACGCGCGCGAGATCCTGGCAGACCGGTAAGGATATACCTGTGCCAATTTAGTTCTGCTTCCGAAAGTGCCGGCATTTCCCTCAGGGGGTTGATGCTCATGTTTTACCGAACAGGTGAAGTTTGTACACTTTCGAAAAATCGGTCTCATTACCTCGAGAGGTAAGCAGCGCATCAAGCTTGTCGGCTTGAGACATCTGAGTCCGGATTCAGGATCCTTCAGTCCGTACGCACAGAAATGGAAGTCACCCCAAGTCACGGATGGATCTGAAAAGAGTTGCATCACACAACCCAACCTCCATATCCGGGATGTCATGGATGCCACGAACTCAACCCATCAAGGAGCAAGCGCCTGATCTTATTCTCATGGCGCCAGTCTGTGGACCATGGTCAAACATGCAGAACATCCAAAAGGACCAGCTGAAAGTTTGGGAAACAACAGCGCTACATGCATCCGAAGGTGGGGATCCAGAAATCCTTGAAGACAATTGGAGACTTACATCCCAGGCGCACAAACCATTGATTAACCTTTGGACGGGTAAGACCATTTTAAACTTCGGAGGACTTGCTGAAAGACAAGGAATCCGGTTCAGGATCGGCAGCAGACAGGATCATTGACAAGAAGGGCCAGTCGACTATTGAGCCAGATCCTGCAACGCCATCCCAAGGATGAACCCATTTCACTTCCACTTGCCTTAGGCAGAATTCATCAGCGATTGTCCAAACCAGAAGAGCTGAAAAAGCTCCACCTTCAGCATCATCATATGACTACAGACCAATGTCGATTCAGGACTCGTGCGCTTCGCTTGCCGAAATCGATCTACGATCTATTTGACAAGATCCGAAGTGAATGCGAAGTTTGCTAAGCAGCAAAGCATGCATGCACCATCACGAAGCAAGACGAGTGGACTTCGAGCGGACACATTCGGAGACATGACATTCATTGATCACTGTCAAGTTCCTCTTGGAACTGGAGAACATAACACCATTTTTAGCATCCTGGATGGAGCAACGACCTTGCTGACAACTACGCAGGAAGCCGAGAACATCACGGTCTTCAGGAACTATTTTGACCAGTTCCACCTGCAGCCAAAATCACTTGTCGGCGATCAGGCCTACATGGACCAATATCGCTGGGACCAAATACACCATGGCCGAATCGAGCTGAAGCAGCAGTTCGGCTATTGAAGGCTCGGCTGAAGATCATGCTCAATTCGATCAAGTCGGGCAATTCACCGGCGACACTGATCAAAGTGACCTACCGACAACTTGTGAAAGCAGCTGCAACTGTCAGAAATCAAACTGTCACCTACGGGGGTGTAACGCCTCTGGAGCTCGCATTCGGACGAAGACCTGCAGATCTCATCCAACTTGATGTCGCAACACCAACACAATTGACGATCGACCGGAATGAGGAAGAGCTTACAGCAATCCAGATCAAGCAGCTGTCCAAGCAGGGCTCGTCAATCCGAGGACATCAGAAGAGACCTTGCTCAGAACTTCAGAACGAGCTCCAAACCTCTTCAGGTGAAGGAGAAAGTTTTTTACTGGCAGGAAGACAAACCCAAGCTTCGTTCCGATGGAAGCAAGGGAGGAATATGTTTTTTTCTTCTCGCGCGCCTTTTTGCATCCAACTGGGGTGAAACAGAAGGGCCCTCACGCGCCCGGCGCCCAGCGGGCGTCGCACATGACGTCGCCCTGCGGCGGCGCCCCGGCAGCGGCGTCGCCAGCGTCGGGAGGAAGCGAGCTGAGGCTGGCCGCGAGCGCGCCCTGCGCCGCGACAGCTAGCAACTGCCCCCTCCGGCGCGCGTATGCGGCGGCAACCTCTCCGCGCTGGGCTTCGGGGCTGGCGAGGGCCTTGCCCCTCGCGAGGCGGTGCAGGAAGGCTTCCGTCTCGCAGCGCCCCCCAACCTCGAGGGCGACGACAACAAGGCGGCACCGCGCCGCGCCCCCGGAACTCCGGGTAGGTGCTCCGGCGCTTGTGGTCCGTTGCCTCCCACAGGGCGAGGCCGGGCTCGGCGTCGGCGCGGGGTAGGTCCCATCGCGCCGCACTGGGCTCACCAGCGTCGCGTCGACAGCTACCTGTACGCCGCCGAAACCGGGAAGCCCGTTCGCGACAACCTCGAGCCGTCGCCCGTCGGACAACGGCATGCCGAGGTTGAGGTCGCGAAGGAAAACGTTCGTCGCTACCCACGCGCCAGCCTCGCGACAAACCCGGGCGACGGCGCGCTCGAGCGGGCCCGCGCGGCGGACGAGCACGCCAGCGGTGGGGCAAGCAGTCCGGTGGTCACCGAGTGGGTCAAGGGCACCCCCACAGCGGCATGCCCGAGGCTCCAGCGGCAGCGGCAGGCGCAGGTGACGGAGCAGGACACATCGAAACGTGTCGTCCTGAAGCCTGAACTTGTCGCGAGTCGGCAGCAAGGCCCGAGACGCCGAGTTCGGTAAATAGCGTCTCGAGGGCCCGGTCCAAGTGGGCGCAGGCGGCTTGCTGCCAACCTCGCGCGGTGCCGTGGCTGGCTGGCGGGGAGTTCGTCCGCCAGCGCCGCCCACGGCGGCGCAGAACCCAGCTGTCCGCAACACCTCCTCTGCGTGCGCTGCCGCGCGCATCGATGGCGTGGCGAGAGAGCCTGCTGGGTTGGCCAGCCCTGCGAGCATCTGCGCCAGGGTGCGCAGGTGCCGCACACCGATAACCAGCATGGAGTCGGCCCAGGACGCCCAGTACGCCGCGAAGCGAGACGCGGCTGCCGATCGGAGCCCGAGCCCCCCGAACCGCACGCCTGGCTGCGAGCTGGCGCGGGTCACGGGCGAAGTCCGGGTCACCAAGCAGGTGCTGGAGGCATTGCGCGACGGCGTTGTCGCGCGACTCCGCGTACGCCTCCGTCTCGGCGGGCGGGAGCACTCGCAGCAAGTAGTTGCTGCGCGGATGCGCGCACAAGAGGAGGATGAGCCACGCACTTTGCAGGTGGGGCACAGACGGGATGCGCTGTAGCAGCGCACCGTGCTTGACACGCATGTCGTGGAGGCTGCGGGCTACTGTTAGCCCGGGAAGTCGCAGCAACTGCTTGTGGTCATCAGCGTGCCAGTGGGGAAGGTGTCAGGGTAATTCGCATCAAGTTGCGTTGCCAGTGGGGAAAGGGTTCATGTGTGAGGAAGACTCATGTTTTTCGTGGGTGGGGAGCTGCTTTTGCGTGCCGAACGCGGACAGTTTGTTGGCAATTTGTGTTTGCCAGAAAGCTTATGGAAGAAGAGACGTGGCGTTGCCAATGGGGGAAGGTTCTCTTATGGAAGAATCGGATTTGCCAGGGCTATCGATTGGCGGACTTGATTCATAGTGATGCCTCCTTCAATCAAGTGGTTCGTTTGCCGCTGCCGTTTAGCCGGCATCACTGTGCACGCGGACGATCCTTTGCCAAGCTCGCAGGATGCTTGGCGCAGAAAGCAGGTATTTTTCCAAAAGGGGAACTAAGATATGCTGGCATTTTGCAAGCCAGCAACGGGTTGCATTTAGTTGCATGGTGGAGCTGTCGGGCAATTCATTGCAAAGCTGCTGTTTTTTTTGGGAAGACCAACTGCGTTTGTGCTTTTTGCAGGCGCTTTTGTGTTGCAAAGCGTGAGTTGGCTCGCGCTGCGATTGCTTTCAGGGCCTGATTCCCTTTGACCTGGAACGCAGTCAAAATGAAATGCGATGCAGCTCCATACATTGAAGCAAACTAACATTGCAACACGGCGTCCTTTGAAAACAAACATTTCGAACATTTTCCGTAAGTGCATATAAACTGATACATGTACATGTATCGATATATATATATATATACACACATATATGTGTATATATGGCTTCCGTTCAAAAAGGCCGGCTAAGCAGCTATATACAGTATGTTCATAATTCCTGTTGCATCTTGTTTTTTCCTTTTCGACATGAAGCGGGCCCCCACCTAAATCATGCAAATCCCACTGGCAGCGCTAGCTTCGCGCTAGCTCGGCGCTAGGTCGGGGACGTTAGTTGACGTGGCACGTGAGATGCGCACGCATGGCCCTTCTGTCCGGTGGCTCTCAGCGCTCGAGGCATTCCTTGCTCGCAACGCGAAAGTGCTGCGTCTGCCAAGAGATCTGCACGTGTCTTTTGCGAAAGTGACGCGCCTGCCATGCCTGCCCTTCCGAAAGCGTTGCGCCTGTCACGAAATCTGTATCGGACCTTGCGACACGTGACCCTGCGAAAAATAAGAAAACATGGGCAGTTTTTCGCGCTAGCTCCGCGCTAGCTCCGCGCTAGCGCCGCGCTAGCAGGCAGCTGCCAACTTGAACACGTGGGCACGTGTCTGGTTGGAGGCAATACCCAAGAAACCACTTGCACTTGCGTGTTTCTTGGCTGTAGTTGGTAGTCAGGCCAAGTAAAGCTATATACGCATTTCCGTGTTGCTACTTGCTGAAGATGTGGTGTAGAACGTTGGGATTTATTGTGTGTTTAAATATCCTATAGGAGCAGCTTCAGTGGTTTGCACGTTTCTTAGTCAAACGTATTGTGCCGCAATGGTTACGTGTTCATATGGCCCGAATGATACGGGCCCCCATGGAATGGCGATTTACGCTACAAAACTGGGAGCCAACATTTTGACAACCAGCCATATATATATATATAGAAACATCAGAATAAGAATGCAACGAAAAACAATACCATGTAGAAATACACAAGCCTCAATGTGTCTTTGTGTGTGTGTGGGTCTGTTGTGCGTTTTTTTTTCTTTTTCCGTTGCTTGTTCGTTTGGTGGTTGGGCTGGCTGGTCTCTAACTTTGTTGGTTTTTCGCTGGGCTCGGTGACTCGTGCCCTGCTAAGGTCCTTCAACGTGAAGACGCTCGAGAAGCTCCTGGTGGCTGGTGCTGGTGGCTGGTGGGCTTGCTTTGCTGGTTGCTGGCTGCTGGTGGGCTTGCCTGTGCTGGTGGTTTGCCAACTGCCTGGTGGGTCGGCTGGTGGGTCGGCTGGTGGTGTGGTGTGTTGGTGTTGTGGTGGTTGTTTGGCATGTTTCGTTGTTTGGTGTTTGCGTGGCGTCCGTTTTTGTGTTTTTGTGTTTTAAATAGCGTTGTGCAGTTTTAGCCGCGGGTCAACCAGCAGCCTTTGCTTCCACAACTTGAACGATGGCTGGAACCAATCATTTTTTCGCCAACCTCAGCCTTTCAGGCTGAATTATGGCGACGCTGACACCAGCAAAGAGAGCAAGGGAGGAGCTTGAGCAATCTCCCGAGAAAGCCTTGCCTGAGCCAAGTTTGAAGGATGTGACGGCGAGCGTTCGCCAAGAGTTCTCAGATTCTTTCAAGAAGCTGCAAAAGATGCATACGGAGCCGGGGTACAAGCACACTCCCAAGGGGTCAGTGCCTGACACTGCCGCTGTGTGTTTTTTTTGTTTGCGGGCAAAGCACAGTTGCGCTTGGCTGTACCGCAGGGGTGCGGAAGACACCCGGTACACTTCAGGCAGCTGTTGCATGGCCTGCGCGCGGGCTACGAAAAGCTTGAAGATTTCCAGGTCCACTCGGTGTCTGGAAGAAGCTGGCTTAAAGCCAGCGGTCGTGGCTGTTTCCCAGCTTTTGCGGTGTCAGCTGGCAGATTTGGACACGTGTGGCTGTAGTCAGTGCGAGCACTGATGCGGCATCTTGGCTGGCGGCAGACCTGCTTTTGAGATGGGGTCAAGGCAGCAAGAACGATAAAAACTTGCCCAGGGTGGGAGCAAGATATTTTGACAGACCTTGGCTTGTCATGCTGCTTTGCTTGTGCAGAGTGCTTTTTTTGGAGGGGGGTCAGTGCAAGATGACTTTGAGTCCGACCTTGGCTTGTCATGTGGCCGCTAGTGTTATGCAAGACTTTCAATTCCCCTGAAGCCGTGTATTTCACAAGATGTTTGCGGCTAGCGATGCCGCCCAAGACGCTGAGCAAGAGCCAGATACAGCGGATCTCGTGCTTTGAGCTTGCGCAAGCTTGCGCAGAGTGGGGTGTCCCATGGGAGGATGGAGAAGATGACTTGGTTGCACGGGCAGACCTGCTTAAGAAAATTCGCGGCTCCAAAGGAGCGCCGCCGCAAGCTCCCAATGCCAGCGCTTCTGCCGCTCCCGGGGCGCAGACGCTCATCAAAGGAGGAACGGATGTGTGTGTGTGTGTGTGGGTGTGTGTGTGTGGGTGTGTGCGGGTGTGCGTGCGCGTGCGCGTGCGCGTGCGTGCGCGTGTGCGTGCGTGCATGCGCGCGTGCGTGCGCCGCGTGTGTGCGTGCACGCGTGTGTGCGTGTGCGCATGTGTGCGTGGGTGCGTGGGTGCGTGGGTGCGTGTGTGCGTGGGTGCGTGGGTGCGTGGGTGTGTGTGTGTGTGTGGGTTTCAACGGGATCCTGTTTGCTCACACCCTCAGGAGCTCCAGCTTCCCCTCCGCCCTTGCCACCTCCGGCAGATCCCCCGACAGACGTGCAAGGAGCCGAGAAGGTTTGTGGGCCGAAGCTGGTCTGGCATAGCCAAGTGATCTCGTCCGGATCTCGTCCGGATCTCGTCTGGATCTCGTCGCGGTCACGATTTCGGACCACAGTGTTTCTTGCCCCTGTCAGGAGCTGCGGAGTCTGCAGCACCGCCGAAAGTGCGAGCAGGGCCTCCAGCTGACCTTGGTAGAGGAAGTTGCGTCAGGTGTGCAGCTCAACTGAGTGTAGACAACAAGTCTCCAGTACATCAGGTGTGCCTTTCATGCTGGGAAGTCGAGCAGGGAAAGCGTGATGACAACATGCCTCCAGCTGCTGTCGAGACTTGCCTGGATTGCAAGGCGGGCCTGGCTTTGGCAAACGCCAGTGTGCTGAAGGGGTTTTGCCAGTCGTGCTTCGACAAGCACATGGAGGAAAGACAAAAGCTAGCTGAGGAAGCCCAGAACTTACGAGCCTTGGCGCAGCAGGCGGAAGAGTTTGTTGCGGAGCCTGGCGCTGCAGATGCTACCCCTTCAGAGTGGCAGAGGAGGCCAAGAGAGAGCGAGCAAATATGGTTTGCGCGTGTGGAGAAGAGCAGGGACAAGGACAAGGCAGTCAAGCAAACTGACTATTTGCAAAGGTGGCGGGAAATGTCGGCAGCAGACAGAGAAGCCTGGAAGCAGAAAGTTTGCGCGGCCAGCAAAACGGTGGTCGCTGCTGCTCCAGTCACAGATGACACCAGCTCTCCCGCAGCGATTGTTGCCAAGTACAAAGACGTTTCTGGCACGCATGCGTTGCGGTCTGCTCATCCAGAGAAGCGTTGGCAGATGTCTCGGCTCACGCGTGCAGCTTAGCAGAAGAGTTGCAGCCACTCTTTGTTGACCGTCAGAAGCTGGCGAAGACAATGGAACTGGCCCCTCTTGGTTGCGAAGCACCTCCTTGTCCACCCAGCTTTCGCACCGGCAGGGCCGCGCAGTTGCAGCTGACGGCCCAGGAACAAGAGGAGCTCCTGGCATACATCCGTTTCTTTTCGAAGCATGCCCTGCCCCTGTCCGCAGTCGATGTTGAGAAGCTTGGTGTTGTTCAGCAAGATTTGCCATGTAAATTTTGAACCCTCAAAAGACAGTGTCAGCCTTGCCTTTTGCTAGCTTTGTCTTCGTGGACCCTGTGTGCTTGGCCGGCTTGATGGCCAGCAGAGCAATCACACTTTTGCGCTTGGACAAGTGCCACATCCTTCAGGGTGTGACTGATGAGGATCAGGCCATGGCCCGCCTGGACATGTTTGCTGGACATTGGAACGTGCGAGGAGCGTGGGAAGGCTTCAAAAAATGGGTCAAGAACAACAAGAGCAAGGATGAGCAGTTGCTTGTCAAGGCTTTGAAGCCACGGCCAATAGCTGATGTGAGTTCCTGCACAGAGAAAGTTGTCGGCGCTGCTGTGGAGAGTTTGCAAGCCCTCATGAAAGAGTGCGGCCTTTTGACGCCCGAGGGGCTTTTCCTGGCATCTGAGGCCGACAGGCTTGTTTGTACAGACGAAAAAGGATTTTCGCAGAGGAGTGACCAGCTTTGTCGCGCCATCGTGCCTCGAGACTTGGCCAGCACTGCTTGCACAGTGCAGCCCTCGGTCTCATGGGAGCACCTGACACTCACATCGTTCTTGCCATGCTCAGGCACGAGATATTGCGTTGGCATCGTCGTGCCAAGTGCAAGAGTTCATGAGTCCTGGCCCTCGTCAGACATGGTAGTCATTCGCTGCAACAAGAGCGGAAGCACCAACAGCGACATCTTTGCGAACTTTTTAGAGGCTTTCGCAAAACAAGCTCGGCAGCGCATCCCATTGGAGAAGCCCATCATCATTTGCTTGGACAGTGGCGGCGGGTCCTGGCTACATCTCAGTACCAAGGTGGTTCAGGTGAGCCTGAGATACAGTTTGCGCCCCTGGTTTCTACCGCCTTGGACGACGAAGGGGCTAATGCCCCTTGACCAGGCTTGCCATGCCAGTATGGCTCGGGCCTGGTCCACGTTCAAAAAGGAGTGGGCTCAGAAGGGTCACTCGCTCAGCTTGCACGTGGCAGTGAAGGCTGTGGTGGAAATAGCTGAAGAGTGCTTGGTGCCCAAGTTGGCCTTGGCATCCTGGCGGCACTGTGGCTGGACACCTGGAGAGAAGTTCAATGCGGACAAACTGTTTGTTGAACGCAAGAATGAGCTGTTCAAGTCGCTCAAAGATGCAGACGAGACAGCTGCCTCGGGAACGACATCACTCAAGTTCATGCGCATGATGGCGCCGGCCAAGGCGAAGTGTAGTTCCTGTCAGCAATATGTCGGGTCAGACAGCCGCTTTTGTCCTCACTGCGCTTCGCCAAACGAAAAGTTCGACAAGGAGAAGGCTCAGTTCCTTCGCTCAGGGGCACGGAGTGGCTGGCGCACGGCGCCAGCCCCTGAAATTTCAGAGAGTGCTTCTGCGGAGGGGCAGGCAGGGGAGTCCGCCGCTGTCCTCAGCTCACTTGCCGACTTGATGAAAGACCTGCGCCAAAGGAAGCGAAAGCGTGACGAGGCTGGCGGTGCAGCAGCGCCGGAGCCACCAATTTCGGAACCCGTGTCAGCCTCTGGTGCCTGTGCTGCTTCCAGTGCTTCCAAGGAAGCCCCTGCTGCGACAACGCAGGCCACCCATGAAGACGGTGTCCCGGACTCAGGGGAAGAGCATGACTGCGATACTGTGGCGGGATGCGCTGACATGATAAGCTGCTACTGGCCCCGCTCCAAGCGGAAGGAGATCCTGGTTTTGGCTCGGTACTATGTGGAGACAGAGCTGAAGCCACAGGCAACCAAGAAGGATCCACTATATGCATGCTTTTACAAAGCAGTGACAGGGCCGAAAGTGCTCTTGTCCAAGCAAGGCAGAGAGAAGTGGGCGCAAGCTGTGTCTCACAATCGCAAGTTGAGGTTTCAGAAGATCGCCAAGTGATCTGTCCGTTCAGCGCAAAAGGGGTGCGCCATCATGAGCGTTCCATTGGGATTACGTGTTGAAAGCCCTCGCAAACATGTGCTACGAAGTGCTTTCCCTGATTTGCAAACGCATAGGCAACGCACATGTTGAGGTGACTAAAACATCATTGGGCTAACACTTTTGTGACACATATTGCGACGTTACAGTGGCCGAAAAAGTTGAAGTGACTTTCCGGGGCTGTTGATGTGCAGCGTTCCATGGGGGCAAGAATCCCGGCCAGAAGTTGAGGCAACTTCCTGTTACAACAGTACAAACTCCGGATGCCCCACCGGCGCGCCCAGCACGGCAAGCCCTTGTTGGTCTGGAGCGCGCGCCCAATTGCCTGTCCAAGCGGCGGCGCGCGGGTCAGGGGGAAGCGTGAGCAGCAGCGAGCTGGGTTCCTCGCCCGCTGCGTTCCATGCCCGTGTCTTGCCCAAGTGGAGGCGGACGTTGGCGCGCTCCCACAAGGCGATGCCCAAAGCATCGGAGAGTGGCCCGGTGCGATCAGGCGTGCACGTCACGTAGACGTCGTCCAGGAACGCATGGCATACAGATCCTCGCCGGGGCGCAACTCGCTGTGCGCCTGGAGAAGCGCCGGGTGCTGAGGGCACACAGAGCCGGCATGAGCGGGTCGCCCTGCTCGCCCCTTTCAACCTGCGCTATGTCGCGCGCGACCCCGTCCTCATCGTAGAAGAGGTACGTGCTCGGCTCAGCGTAGAACTGGGCTACGAACGGCAGGAGGGCTGCCAGGCGAGGATCGCACCGAGATCGCAGGAGGGCTGGCCCGTGAGATGCGGTCAAACGCCCCGACCCCATCCACACTGAGCACGGTGGTGCGCGCATCTACTTCACAGAAGGGATTCGGCGCCTGCCCGGGTCCGAAGCGCGTACTGGAACGGTGCGCAAGCCGCCTGGAAGGCGCCCGCGTGCTGCTGCGCGAGCGTCCGCGCCACGGCGCGCCGGAACACGTCGCTCATGACCAGGCCGCGCACTCCGCTGTCGGGCTTTTGCAGGCCCACCATTCGGCCCAAGCGCACGCCCGCGAGCACGGGCGGCGCCATCGCAGCGCGAGCTGTTCCGCGGCGCGGAACAAGAGCTCTGCGCTGGCGACACGGAGCGCCTCTGCGGTGCACCCAGAAGGCCCGGCCGCCGCGCCCCGGCGATTGCCACGCACATTCTGCAGAAAGCGCTTCCGGCACAAGGCGAGTGGGGCGGGCAAGTTGTCGCGCAGGCCTTCCGGCAGCGGGACCTGCCGCTGCGGGGGGCGACGGTCTGGGTCACGCAAAGCTCGAAGTGTGTCTCGCGTCGCGGGCGCCATGGGCGACGCGGTGAGCGCAGCCCTAGCTGCCGAGAACTCGCCCAGATGGGCGAGCGCTGCGGCTCGTGCCGCGCGGCGCTGGCCGTCGTTGTTCGCCGAAGCGTCTCCGCGCGAGTCGGGACGCGGCTCGTCCGCCGCCCCCGCCGTTGCAGACTCCAACAAGCAACGGCACTGCCCGGCCGCCAGCAAGGCCACGCGCCTATCCAGCTCGTCATGCTGGATGCGGGTCTCGCCCCGCCGGCGGTGCTGTCGCATCCGCGGAGCGAGGAGGAACAGCTTCCATCCGTCGCTGGCGCCGGGCATGGCCTCCAGCGCGTCGCGCGGCGGCGGCGGCGGCGCGGCGGGGACTTGTGCAGGCTGCGCGCCAGCCTCGTCTGGCTCGCGCCTTGGCTGGCGCGGGCGGCGGCGGCGGCGGCGCGGCGCGGCCAGCGCGGCCGCCACTGCCGCCACGCCGCAAGCACCGGCTGCGGTGCAGCAGTTGCTGCGGACGCTGCCCCGACAATTTCCATGGCAAGGCTGGCGCCTCCATAAAGTTGCAGGAGCGCTTCCTGGAGGGGGGCCTGCAAGTAGCCGTCGGGGGCCTGGCACCGAGCCACCAGGAGCGCGAGGCTGCAAGGCGCTTCGCCGCTCGTGTCGGCAAACGCTGCGTGCGGCCACCACTGAACGGGCGCGCGCTAAGCGCCTGGTGAAGGACAACGGCCGCGCGAGCCTGGCCCAGGGTGACAGCACGAAGATGCGCGAGCCAGGTCTCCCAGTTGCCACGCGGCGGACGCGGCCTCTTGGAGCTGACCGGCCGCGTCCAGCAAAAGGGGCACGAACAGCCAGGACCGCGGCGCGCCTTCTAAAAACAACGGTGTGGGCGGCCCGCGAAGTGCCCAAGCCGGCCACTGAGCTGAGGGGTTCCCCGCCTCGCGCGCAAGCGGCGCCGGCTCGACCAATTCCACCGAAGACGTTGTGGTGTGGGCGGGCATGTGTCCCCGAGCGGCGCTGCGTCGGCTTCGACGTATGGCTCCCGGGTATGTGGAGCCCGCTTTCTTCCGTCGCCGCGAGACCTGCTTGCACCAACGCGCGCAACGCTCTCTCGCGGCATCCTGGCAAGGCTGGACCGGGATGGGTTGGGGATGGCTTGCCTCGCCGACGCGTTGGGAGGCCCACGGGTTTAATGGCTCCGTGCCCGTGGCGCTGCTGGGGGCGGTTGGGATGCCAACAGTTGTGTGTTGACACGGCCGTTTGCCCGCGCTCACCTCCGTCCGTCCGCGCGCCTTCCTCGCGGCGCCGCAAACGGTTGCTTGAAATCCCAGCCAGCCAGCCCGAAATCCCGCAAGCGTGCTCGCTCTTTTTTCTCGCGGGCAGTGTGGGAAGTCTCGGCCGCGGCCGCAAGACGCGGCCGCGACCTGTAAAAACACTGGGCCCCAGGCAAAAAAGCGGCTGCCTCAGCGGCGGCTGCCACAGCGGCGGCGCATGGCCGCCAAAGCCGCCCAGGTCGTTCTTGCCCATGGCGCCCCCCTTGCCACCTTTGCCGCCGTTGCTGCCCTTTCTGCCGTGGCCACCGTAGCCCGTCACCGCGGCGCGGCGGGGAAAGGGGGCTCCGGCTGCCTGGTCCTCTCCCGGGACCGGCTACGCCTGCAGGGTGGGCTCGGGCTCCGGCTTGGCGGGCCCTCCACCATGGCCCACACGGCGCCGTGCAGGAGTGCAGGTGCTTCGGGCCAAGGTGGGAGGCCCGGCCCATGCGAAGTGCTGCAAAACCGCCACCGCCTTGCAGGGCACAACGCCCATCCTCGTGCCCCAACCTTGTTTGCACACTGCGCAACGGGCCATGGCCAGGTTCGGGGGCTTGGAGACTGCAGAAGCTTTGCTGAAGGGAAAAGGCTGCGAGAAAAACACTGCGACCACACGAGCATGAGCAGAAGCCAAGTCAGGTGCTGCCTTGCCCCCCCCCACTGCAAGCGGCGCGCGTGTGTTGCGTCGCTTTCGGTTGGGGGTGGCATGCCCTGGCTGTAGCGGTCTGTCCGTGCGGGTTTGGTTCCCCGTGCCCTCTTTCGCCGCCTCCCGTAGGAGGCGACACACGTTCTTCTGTCGTCACGCACGCCTGGGAAGCCAGGGCCTGCAGCTCCGCCGGGCCGCCCGCGGCGACGCACTCGAGAACTTCCAGCGCCGCAGTGAGCCACGGCGGGCACGCGACCGGTGTGCTCCGGCAGGACGGGGCCACGGCGAGCAGTGCCACGAGGGTCGCGCCCAGGAGCGCGCCCAGCCCAAACCAGGCCCAACGCATGCAGAGCGGGCCCCAACCAGGCGGGAAGTAGGCAGGGCTGCCGCGCGCGCACACGAACACAACGTGCGCGAGCGCTTCTCTGCAAGATGGCGGCTGCTGGGCCAAGGCGGGCGCCGACTCCGCAGCCAGCCGCGCCCCCATCGCAGCAGCACCCAGGCGCCGCGGAGCAGCAAGTCCATCAGCACCCGGCGCGAAGCGAGCCGTGGCGCCCGGGAACGAGGGGCAACCCAAAAACTTGAGCCACGAGACTTAGAAGGAGCAATGGTTGGACTTGATCTCGGATCAAGACTCATCAAGGTCAATATGACGAAAGTCAGAAAGGATGAAACAATCCCTCCGATTAAAAAAACCTGGAATTGATTTTTAATTCCCTGATGAGAAAGAATCCTTGAAGGAAGAACAAGGAGGTTCTTCAACCGATTCCAAGAAGAAGGGATCATCCATTCCAATTCCGAAGCCAGCATCCTCACTCACGACCATTACGCTTTGCTGGAAAGTCAACTCCTCAGCCTGCAGCATCGAGATCTGCGGAGAACATGTTCGTGGAAGATATGACATCCATCCCTGAAGAAGCACATTGGAACTGTGTACATAAGGACCCAAAAAGTCTCTTCATCGTTGGTTGACATGAAACCTTCCAATCCTTCTTCGTCTTCCACCCAGAAGCCTTCTTCACCTTCGTTTGCTCTAGAATGTAGAAGGTGTTACTCCGGTTTCCTCCGGAGGGTCGGATGGATGTTCTTGTCGTGTAGGTCTCCGGATCTATTCTGCAAGAGAGTCCAACAATAGTGGAGGAACTGAAAATGGATGTGAGGTCGGCGGTTGGAGTGACGAAGCCGCCTCTTTTGTGCGCTCACTTGCGCGTGCCAAAGCGCGCGAGGCCCCCACCAGGCTCCGGACCTGTTTGCAATCCGTGCTTGTCGCGCGCTGGTCCGCGCTCTTGACGCACGCCGCGATGTCCGCCTTTGCCGTCTCCTTGGTGGGCATGCCGGTCGGGGCGCAGCATTGCGGTTAGAATCCGGTTCACTGCTTCAAGCCAAGATGGAACAAACAATAAAAAGAAACACAAGTCCGACCGACCGAAACGTTCTGCTCCTTTAGTCCAGGCTCGGGGATGCAGGAGGGATGACAAAGCGTGTCCATCCTCTTTACCTGCATCCCCATGCGGACTGCACAGATACCCCCAAGGTTAACAACGCGTGTTCAACCTGTTCACAGGGTGTGTTACCCAGGGGTGTGAAACAGAACTGGAGGTATTCTGGCACGACAAGAAGCAATGCGTGCAACTTAAGACCAACGGCTGGTCCGGTAATGTGGTGTCTCACACGAAGCAACGCGTGCTCTCGTGAGAGATTCTGAGGAATGCATCCTCACTTGTCGGACAGAGTCCGGAACACATGCCGGAGGAATGCGTCCTCGCATGTGCCCTGGCAAAAAAAGCCACACGAAGCAGAATGCGCATGCTGGCACCATGTGCGGATGGAACGGCAGTCCTAGGAATGCGTCCTTGCATGCAAAGGCAAAAAAGGCAACACTAAGCAGAACACACAGCGTGCGGATGCAATGCAAGTCCTATTGAGGCTTGCGAGCCTGGTGCTCAAGGTGTTTCACCTGAGCAGGGTGGGTGGGTGGGCTCAAAAAACAGAAAGAGGGATCGAACCCTCTAACCCCGTCCCTCGAGATGGCCTGAAGCACAAACGGCAACGCGGCTGAAGATTCGAACAGGATTAAAACACGGGGGAACTAAAAACCCCAAGCGTTAGAATCCTGTTCGCTGCTTCAAGCCAAGAGGGAACAAACAATAAAAAGAAACACAAGTCCGACCGACCGAAACGTTCTGCTCCTTTTTTATTAGGCGTTGCTCAGAAGTCCAGGCTCGGGGATGCAGGAGGGATGACAAAGCGTGTCCATCCCCCTTTACCTGCATCCCCATGCGGAGCCTGCACAGTTTAGGGTTCTGCTCGCCCCCTCTTTAGTGCGGTTGCGAGGCTGCCCTATGCTCTGGCCGCCACGGGGCATCGTGAGGATGCAAAGTTAAAGCGGACTTATGCGGCCAGACATCGCGCGGCGCGAAGCGCACTCTAGACTGCGGCCTATTTTTAAAGGCGGCAGTGTTGCCTCTGCTAAGCTCCCCGCCCTTGCTGAGGTGTTCCAGGCATGTCCCGAAGGTGGCCCGCAGCGCCTGGGCGCAGCGCCTTGCGTGAGCGCTCTCCGTGGTGGTCGCCGAGAACTCCGTCTCAGCCTGGGTCCAGCTCCTGATGCTTCCCAAAGCCGTCCTCCGACCAGCCCCGCGTGGAGGGGCTTCTCGGCGGGAACAACAACCTTGCGGCGATGCCAGCGCTGGGTTGAGGGAGAGCGGACTGAGCTGTGGGAGGCCCCGCAACGCCGCGCCCGCCGTGATGCTGCCGAGGATGAGGCGCTTGTCCTTGGCAGCTGAGGGGGAGCTTTCCCGAGCGTGTGCGGCTTTGGTGGACCACTCCTTCATGCTGACGCTGTTGTGGCCAAACTCCGCTCCAAGCACCCCACCGCTCCACCGGCCGGACCTGCCCTGGCCGCACTGGGGCCTCCGCCGCAGCACTTGGTCCCCGACATTGCGGTGGAACAGGTGGGCCGGGCTGCTCCGGAGAAGAAGCGCGCCCGGGCCCAGCGGCCTCCGTGGCGACCATCTCCGCGAGGCGCTGGGGACCGCCCACAGCGACGAGGTGGTTGCCCACCTTGCCGGGGTTGTGCGCTTGCTCGCGAGCGGCGGTGCCCCGCCGGAGGTGGCTGCGCACCTGGCAGGCGGCGCCTTGCTCGCGTTGCCCAAAGGCGACGGAGACGTGCGACCCATTGCTGTGGGGGAGACGCTGCGGCGGCTGGTGGGCAAATGTCTTTGCGAAGCGGTGCGGGAGGATGTTAAGGCCCACTTCTGCCCGCTCCAGGTTGGCGTGGCCACGCCCCTTGGTGCGGAGGCGGCCGTCCAGCTTCCCTGGCCTGGCAGCTTTTGCTGAGTGGTGCTACAGCGAGCCTTCGAGGTTGCTCTGCCAGGGGCATGTGGTGTCGTCGGAGGCAGGGGTTCAACAAGGGGACCCCTTGGGGCCGCTCCTTCCCTTTTTCCCTCCACCCTGCTCTTCGTGCTGCCGCTGAGGGCGCGGGGCCGCACGCCCTCCCAGACCTCACTTTCGGCTTCCTGGATGACGTCTGCTTGGCGGGCAACTGCCGCCACGTGGCCTCGGCCCTGCACTGCCTGCGCCTTCAGCTCAACCACACAACCGCTTGCGGACTGTCCTGGCCAGTCGCGCTCAAGCTGCAGGGCTGCACGTGGAGGTGGAAAAGCCTGGCCTCCTTCCTCCCCAGCTGGACGCCGACGGTGCTCCAGAGAATGGGGTGCCCAACCCTGCTGGACGGCGCTCTGCTGACATCTGGGTCGCAGCTGGGGCATTCACGGGCCTGCCGCCCTTGATCTTGCCGACTCCGTCCTGGACAGCTCCCACAAGCTGCTGCCGCAGGGGGCGCGTGGGCGGTGGGGCCAGCTACAGATTACGAGGCCCGCAAGCGTGCTCACCTCAACACGGCTCAGCTCTGCTCTGAGCAAGGCTTGCAGTTCCTGCCGATCGTGGCTGAGGGCTCTGGGGGTCGCTGTCCTGGGTAGGGCCCTGGCTGCGCGCAGCGGCGGCGATCGAGACCGACCGCCCTGGTGCAGGCCATGTCCTTCACCTTGCAACGTGAAAACGCCCGCGCTGTCCTCCGCCGGCGTGCGGTGGATTGCGCACGGCCGGCATGCTTCCCAGCCCCTTGAGCCGGCCAATGGCCAGTGGAGGAGTCGACCGCCACGGATACCACGACGGCCACAGCCTGGCTGCCATCGCCCCCGGCTTCTTCGGCTACCTCGTTGCGCCGTTGGCGGTTGCTGCTGTGACGGTTGGGCCTCTCACCCGTGCTTGCCGGCTTACATGCTGAAGTCTTGCCTGAGCCGTTTTTGTTCCCGGTCCCGCCGGTCTGACGTGATGCAGAAACATGCGTCGCTGTGCTTTTGACTCCACCTTGCCCGGAGCTGGGCGGCTTAGCGCAGCTTCCGCAAGGTGATGAACCAGGACCTAGGTAATTCGCTGCTCGAGCTCACCTGCATCCTTGAGCACTGTTGGCCTTTTCCATTTGGTCTTGGACAGCCTGCTTTGGCTGTACTTGGCATTCGATCTTCAGACAGCTGCCCTCTCAAGATTGGACCTGCATTGCCAGCGCAGGGAGTCGCCTGCTTCCAAGTGGCACACAGGCCAGTTGCTCTTCCTCAAGTAGGCCCGTCTGCCCAGATAGTATGCTCTCCCGGATGTGGGAGGCGATTACTGACCATTTATGCTTATGGGCCCAGGCTGCTACTAATTGCACGAACATTTGCGGGGGCCATGCGGTGGTGAAGAGTTTGTTCACCCCCGCCTCGGAGGCTGTGTTGTCTGTTCCTGTGGGAATGCAGACGCTATGGCATGTTTGCCCCTTGGCAGCCCATGCTATGCGCATGAGCGCGAGCTGGGCGAGGGTTTCAAAGCATGCGATGTACCGCTGTGCCTCTTTGGTGAGGCACGGCCACTGTGTTTGGACCTCTGCGAAATCCCATGTTTCCGCGAACCAGGAAACGCAATGCCTGCCTCTGCACATGCGTCAGCGGCTGCCTTACACGCAAGCATGGGCTTGTTCCTTAGTGGGCTTGCCTGCCATGTCCACCTGAAAGCACTGAATGAGCCATTCCACGCTGGCTTGCTGGCTTTAGACAGGCGGGCATGCTCAGCCGAAGGGTCCGCTACACGCCCAGACGGCTTTGTGGCTCTGGACCACACAAAACAGGTCGGATGGTGTTCTGATCTGGGTTATCCCTCGTACACATCAACCTCAATTCCAGCATCTGGATCATCTTCATCAGCTTCTTCTTCGTTAGCTTCGGCTTCACCATGACGACGCGGGTCAGGCCCTACGTCCTCTGGTATCACCTCAGCTACAGGAGGCGGATGCACCGGACCGGCTCCTCCGGGCGGTCCGAAGTCGTGATGTTCACCCTCAACCTCTGCGGGTTCACCGGCAGCGGCGGGTATATCATTTTCATCATCATCATCGTTGCCTGCCTCATCGTTCGTGACCAATGCCAATACTTCGGAGAAGTGCTCCTTGAGGTCATCGATTGTAGGGCGATGTCTGTTACTCCGGAGCTTGCCATCGCTCACAAGGTATGGAATGTCGTCCTTGACCTGCAAATGTACGAAGCCCTGCTTTGGTGTAACCATGAAAGGTAGCTTACCAGGCATCCAGTGAAATGCATACCCCATCTTCATACATCTTCTCCCTATCGACAGTACCGTGGGCGTCTCATCTAACACATGTGGCTCGACAGTCTCGTCCAACTCGTCCACGACAATCTTGGCCACGTCAGATGTGGAGGTGGAACCATTTGCGGTCTGGAACACAATCTCATCATCGTCTTTCACAATATCGACACCCAGGCTCTTTGCCTTGGCTCGACCAATGAGATCGTGGCCGCATCCGGTGTCCATCAACCACTTCACCCGTTTGCTAATACATGTTGACATTGCGAACACATTCTTCAGCAGACCATGTTGTTTCTTCCAGCCGATGACCGCTTCCTTGATCTCGTCCTCAACCTGATCATACTCAAACACTATGGTGTTCTCCTTGGTCACCGGAAAGTAGTGTTTCTTGTAAACATCGTCCACTACCTCTTCCAGTATCTTTGCCCTTATTAATGATCGTTGGACTTGATAGGCTGATAATTCTCGATGATCACTGTCCTTGAACTTCTTCTCATCAATGTGCACGTACTGATAAGGACCATTCTCGTTGCCCTCATAGCCATACCACTCTTCCTTTCGTTCCCATTGCCTACTCTCGTCTTCAAGATAGGTGATCTCCCCGTTCTCGTCGACGTCGAGTACTTCCTTGAACCATACCATCTTCTCGGGGATCTCGGATTCGCCAGACCATCTTGATGACTCACTCATGACGTCGTCATCGCGTTCGTGGTAGACAGTCTCGGCTTCATCCGGTTCAACATGATCAACGTCCTTCTTGAAGCTGACCTTTCCGGCAGGGGCCGATTGCTTCAGGACTATCGCAGGCATTGCGATGGCCCTTCTCACAATCGCTGGTGCCGCGGCCTTGGGGGCAGCCTTTGACTTGGCTTGCGCCTTGTCTCCTGACGTTGCCGGAGCTGAGTTGTTCTTGATGAGTTCATGCTTGTACTTGCAAGCACTGCCCTTCTCACACTTTCCCTTCTGGAACGCGTAGCACACTCCATCCTCCTTCTTCGGCGAGGACGATCTGGATTTGGACTTTCCTTTCCCTTTTCCTTTGGGCATGTCCTCCAGCTTGTGCTCCGTCTTCTTGCTGTGAGAATATGGGCATTCGTTTCCCTTCAAGCACCCCTTCTCCGCTTTAAAATGATACCAACATGTGATTCTCCTTGCTTCCGCTTGGACTTTTGCCCTTACCTTCGGACTTGCCGTTCTTGCCAGCATGACCCTTTGCTTTGGCCTTCGGGAGCACAGGAGCGGCACCAGGTCCGTTGGATTTGCCCTTTTTACCTTTGCCATTTTGTCCCTCCTGTTTGCCAGCAGCCGGAGCTGCGTCCTTGCCGCCTGATTTCATCATTGACTTGACCGACTTCTCCTTCATGTCGAGCATCAGATCCTCTCGATCCGACTTGATTTGATGGTCTATCAACGCCAATAAGAATTCATACGACTTTTGAGGATGTTTGTCTGGTAACCTATGGTAGGCGTTCAGACTCCATCTTCTTGCTCCCCTTGATCTTCCTGTAAAGGATATCCCTTAGTGCCAATTTACTGGGTCTGTCTTCACTCCTCATCTTCAGCAGCAAATCATACCACTTGTTCCTGAACACAACCAGGTTCTTGTCTCCAGGAAACTCGAGGTTGAATAAGTGCTCGATGTGATAGACAAAGTCCGTTCGATCAGTTGTCCTGAATGATTGCATGACCAATGCCACCAACTCTCGTCCCTTCACGATCACTCCTTGTTGATGTCGTAGTTCTGAATGTCGTGTAGCATCGAGGTATACGTCCTTGGCTTCGTCCGGTGCTTGTTTCAGCATGTTCTGCATGCCCATGGCCATCTTGATGTCGATCGTAGCGAATCTATCGCCGCCTGAGTCGCTTAGTAGATTGAGGTCTGGGTTTAACCCTAGAGCCTGTTCCAACCATTTCGTCCATGAGTCGGTATCCGGATCTGCGCATGCACTTAGCACATTCATCAGCAATTGCATCTTCCAGTTATCGAGCTGATGGATCTTCGGCCAACTGGGAATGGATACCCTCTCAGCCTCTTTTCTTGAAATCCTTGGTCTCTCGTTCTTGGTCTCACGATCATCCCTCAATCGCCTGCGTCCCCTCCGTGTCCGACTGTCTTCTTCTTCCTCCTCGTCTTCCTCATCCTCTTCGTCATCGTCGTCTTCATCCTCATCATCGGGCGGGTCATCTGGAGGTCCTCCTCCACCACCTGTTAGATTCAAAAGACGTCGACCAGGTCCCTGTTGGTTCCCACCGAATGAGAATCCGCTGTAATCCAATGGAGGTGTATTACCGTTGCTTCCTCCTCCATTGCCACCACCACCAGCTGTATTCGTAGGTTGTGGTACTAGCCCGACAACCCCTTGCATCTGTGATAGGTGTACATCGATCATCGGATCACCGAAAGACGGAAAGAGAATCGAACCCGGTGCTAGTGACGAATTAGGGATCGAATTGGATGATGATGACGGGTTTGTCCCGGCCATCCTCTTGTCTTCCCTAATCGAATTAAGTTGGGTTGCTCCCTCAAGGCGTTTCACTACTGCTCGTTCACGATGTTCGTCTTTCTTGCCCGAGGCCTCCTGAATCTCCAGCTTCTTGAATGTCCTGAGTTCCTCATTGTCTGTATCGAGTTGACGGACAAAACTCTCTTCTTGTTTGAGTATCGCCTCTCGATTCATCAATTGTCCCTGAAGTTTGCGCACTTCCTCGAGGTACTCATCTTGCATCCCTTTAGCTGTTGACTTCCAGAACTCGGCTTCTTTCGACTTCTCGTCCATCGTGCTTTGTTCCGCTCGTTTCTCATCTCTGATCTGGGCCAATTCCAAGATTGCATCCTGACGATGGCCACCTTCGATAGCAATCATCTGGTCCTTCTTCAACACGTCGGATTCATACTGTTTGACGATCTCCTCTTTCTCACGAAGCAAGCACGCTGCTCTTTTCGATTCTTGTTCCGCAAATGTCGTCACGTCATTCAGTCTCGTCATCAGTTGCTCCCTGGTGTCCTCCATGGAGTACATCTCGGGGCGCTTGACGAGTGCATGTTCCAACTGTGCTTTTAGGCTCTGAACCATCTCCTCCTCGTTGAACTTCTCAATAGATGTAGATGACTCAATACCTCTGATCTGTTGCTGATAAACGGAAATCTGTTGTGAAGCTTCGCGGTGAATCTGACCTGCTTGCATAGCTGATTCCTGTGCGGCCGCCTTCTCGCTTGCCATGTAGGATTTCATCATTGCAATCTCCCGCTTCTGCTCCATGATCATTCCCTCAGCTTGTCGCATTTGTTGCATCGTCGCATTCGACTCCATGTCTTTCTTTTCCCCGTATTGATATGCGTTCATCTCAGCCTCGCGCATCTGTTAGGCTTCCGCCTCAAACTTGCGCCAGGCCTCTGCCATGTGGTGTTGGTGATGACTCACAAGATGTCCCGATTGCTTGCTGGCAATGTCGCATCGTCTCTCCAGTTCCTGGATCCGGATTGTGCTTCCATAGTCTTCTTGATGAAGATTTGCCATTGCCGCCGACATCTCATCAAGTGTCTTCTGATACTCCCCGATCTCCATCTCCATCTTGTTTTTCTCTTTGATTGCAGCGCGAAACTCGGCACTTGTGGGTGATTTGGATCTCCCACCCTTCGATGTCGACCTCACGCCCTTCTGCGATGCCCGTGGGGTCGCAGGTGAAGATGATGATCTTCTTGGCGGAGAATGTCTCTGTTTCGATTCCTGACGGATGGCGATCTGCTTCCATGATCTCGAGGGTGTGGATATGTCGCTGAATAGTGCGGATCCACCGCTCCCAGGTTCATCCTGTGAATCTGCGACCATGTCCATCACCGCAGGAAGAGCCATCTTCCGAACTGTCGTTCCCAAAAGTTGCAGTACTTGGGCTCGCTGAAGATGCCATTGTACTGTGTGGGTTATTGTTCCTCTGCAGTTCCTGTACCCGCAATAAACCAGCTGTCTCTCCGTCCAGTGTAGAGCTTGTTGTACGGCTGATAACCTGTCAAGAGACGGCAAGGTGACGTCCCGTGGGACGCTGTCCACCGAACCCTTCAGCTGAATGTACTCAACCACGTAGAAAGGATATACGGTAGGACCGTTATAGCCAAACCAGTGCAAACTGTTGTAAGCGGGTATTGTCCAATAACCGTACACACGTCCGATCTCAGCAGCGCGAATGAACCTGTTTTCTCTCTCACGGATCGATCACAGGCGAACGTAGTTCATGCAAGACCTTGAGCCCTACTTGTGACTTGAGCCAAATGTGGTTTCCAAAGGGAGCTCTCAATCAACAAGAACATGGACCTCAGAACAGCTTCCCAAATTGGCACGGGGCCTAGAGGGTTTTAACACGAAGAACCCCAAGGCGCAATGGCACCGTGGAGGTTTTGGTGGATGCATCGTTTGGGGTGGAGGATGAGCACAGCGTGTCTGGGCTGGTGGTACTGTATGGGGGAGTGCCGATACAGTGGGAGTCGAAGAAGCAAGGCCTGATAGCTCTGTCGACAGCCGAGGCGGAGCTGGCGGCGTTAATGGAGGGAGTGCAAGCGGGAAGGTCGGTGCGAGCTCTGGTGAGCCTGGTGGAGGATGAGGTTGAGCTTGAGCTCTACAACGACAACAGAGCAGCTCTCATCTTGACCAGTGGTCAGGGTGGAGGATGGAGGACAAGACATTTGAGGATTAGGGCCAATTGCTTGGCAGAAGCGGTGAAGGAGAAGGAGCTGAGCTTGACGCACAGACCAGGAACCAAGCTGTGGGCAGATGCGTTGACCAAGTGCCTGCCTGCTGGACCGTTGGAGAGGTTTCGGAAGGGCATTGGGCTCTACAGCGAGAAGAAGGAGATGCCAGTGATCTTAGAGAGGCGGTGGTCAAGGGTGTGACCGCAGTGGCTGTGGGTGGAACCCTTTTGTCGATGAGGAGGTTGGCTGGTGGACCGCCGGAGATGGGTGAGATCGGTGGTGCTCTCTTGGCAGGAGGGCTCATGGTGCTGGTCAACCAGGTGAAGAGCGTGGGGATTCAGAAGGTCCGGAACCTTGTTAGAGAAAAGGTGGAAAGGAAGTTGGAGGGGGGCATGAGGAGACTGGGTGTAAGACCGGGGAGTTGGTCCTCGTCGGCATTTGCAGAATCCAGCCCTACGGCATCCTTACCCCTGAGCTCTACGGCAAGGTCGGACTCGAGCCCTACGGCATCTCCGCACTTGAGCTCTTCGGCAGGATCTGACCCGAGCCCTACGGCATCCCCGTCATTGAGCTCTTTGGCAAGCTCAACTTCGAGCTCTACGGCGTCCTCGACCTTGAGCTCTTTGGCAAGGTCAACTTTGAGCCCTACGGCATCCCCGTCATGGAGCTCTTCGGCAGGGTCAAACGAGAGCCCTACGGCATCCCCACACTTGAGCTCTTTGGCAAGGCCAAACCCGAGCCCTACGGCGTCCTCTGGCAGGAGCTCTTTGGCTTGGTTGGATCCGAGCTCTATGGAGTCTGTGAAGCTGGAAAGGAAAAGGCCGTGGGGTACTTCCTCGACTACCGGTGGTGGAACAGGGATCCTGGTGGTGGTTGCGATGTTGAAGGTGGAAGGGGCGGAAGCCCAAGGTGATCAGCAAGTGGAGAATGCTTCTGGGGCGTTGACGGTCCTGGTAGTGGTGGTGGCGATCATGTCGGTGATCTGCTACAAGCTGGTGGAGGAGACGGTGAAGGCGATTCTGCAGCAGCGGAGACGCGGAACCGTAGAGATCCTGGTGGAGAATCGGGAGGTGCAGACGGCTTCGGAGGAGACGGAGCAGGAGATCAGAAGGCGCGTGTGGGAAGAGGTCAGGCGAGATCTTCGCTTGGAGCGCCTTCAGCAAAGGCATCGTGAGGAGCAGGAAATGGAGCAGGAAGACTTTCGGGTGGAGAGTCGCTCGGCGAGCCGGAGCTCGGAGTCTTCGAGCAGTGGGTCTCACCTTCGGCAGAGGAGGCATGACACGCCAAGGCCGATGGGGAGCATTGCGGAGACCCCGGTGGCAAGGCAGGAGGAATCGCAGCGGGAGCCGGTGGAGCTGTATCACCTCACGCACATGGGGGAACGATACCACTGGAACCGAAAGTGCTGGGGATTGAGGCAGGCGACGATAAGGGGCATGAGGTCTCTGTTGCCTTGCCCAAACTGCTGGCTGGGAATGAGGACGCAGAGGGATCGCAATGCCACGGCCTGGAAGGGAGAGGACGGCCGGTTGCATTCAACCCCGAACTGCGTGCCGTTGCGGCCTTGCAGGTTCTGCGTCAACGGGGTGGTGGAGGACCCGACGGTATGAGAGAAAGGCTTGAGCAGTGGTAGGTGTTTTGGACGGGACAGCCGACAAGAGGCTGAATCTCGGTGCCGTGTGAGCGCTTGCTCCATGGTCTTTGATCATCGCGCGGAGTTCCCTGACCCGTCAGAGAAGGGGAGCCCGTGCGCCGACTTCCGATAGCCTTTTTGGATGAGAAACAGGAGATTTCGCTTTTTAGCTTCTGAGATAAGCACACCCGGCCCCCGGAGAAAAAAACATACTTTGGTCTTGCCCCTCGACTCTGCGGGCCAACCCCGCCGCCGTGCGGGGCGAACGCGGGGCGCCGCTCTTGTTGAGGCGCGGTTGCGGAAGGAGCGTGTCTATCCCGAACTGCTGCGGTCCAACCGTTGCCGGCTGGCCGTCCTCGCGCTCGAGGCCGGTGGCTGCTGGAGCGAGGAGGCTGCAAGCTTCATCCGCCTCCTTGCTCGGTCCCGCTCCCGGGGGGCTGCGCCTGCCCTACGCCCGGCTCCTTTGCAGCCCAGCTTTCGTTTGCCGAGTCCTGGTCGCGGCTGGCCATTCCAACTTCGGCGGGCCCTGCCCCGACTGGAGTGCGCTGCTTGCCGACTCCGCTTGCCCGCCGAGCGCCGGCAGCCGTCTGCCTCGGTGACAGCCTCTTGGGCCGGGGGCCGCCGGGATACATGGCCAGCTGTGTGCACGTGAGGAGCTGGCCTCCGAAAAAACAGCCGCCAAGACCCTTTGTGCCCGGGGGCATCCCTTAAGGGGTTTCACTCATGTCCAAAAAGGCATGCAGGGTTTGGAGGCAGCTCAGGCATGCGAGCGAGGTGTTAACGATCATGCAGAAGGCAACGATGCGGATCCAAAAACGAATGCTGAGAAAGAGGAGGTACAGGTCTTCAATGATGATTTCCAAGTCCAAGTAACTCCGAGCAATAGTGTGGCGCATTGCGCTCTTCATGCTCCACGACGGCGCGATGCAAAGCGATGCGGCTCGCGGCGAAGCAGGGGAGACTGGGGCAAACACTAAAATGCTCAGGACACGCTGCGGCTGGAGGTGCTCATGGGCACCGAAAAAGCAAACATGCAAAGTAGCATTTGGTGGTACACGCAGCCTGCGGGCTCGTTGTTCCACCGGGGACCTGGCTCCGATGGAAGAGCATGCGTGGAGAGGCGTCGACAGCAATTCTGCGTACCTGACACCACCAAGCATGCGTGGTGAATAAAAAGAAAACCAGGGACCTGGCTTTTTTTTCTCCGCACGTCGGCGAGGGCGGCTGTGTCCGTATGCAGCGCCGGGGGTGGGCGGCTGCAGGCGCCTAGCCACGCAACGCGACACCACTCGGGCCCAGCGGGCCATCCCGAGGCAGCACGTCCGCTAGCGGCGGCCCGGTCTCAGCAGCCAGCATGGCAGGCGTGGCCCACGCGCCAAGCAGGCCGGAGGTCAGCGCTTTCTGTTGCGCGACGGCTAGAATGCCCCACCAGCGGCGCCTCCATCCGGCCAGCGCGGAGGCGCGCAGCGCAGGCGGCGCGCGCTGGGCGCGGAGCCGGGCGAACCGCCTCACGAGCTCGGCCGCCTCGCAGCCCCATCGGCCACCAACCTCGCATGGCAACACGACGGTGCGGCCCCGCCGCCTGCAGCTTGGGGCGGCGCCGCTCTTTTCTGCGGCGAGCGTGTTGCAGGGCAACGCCGTCCCTGGCAGCAGCCCCCGGTACCGGCGCTCCATCCGCCCGCGGGGGGGACACCAGAGTGGCGTCGCAGCAAAGTGCCTCGCCGCGCGCCGTGGCCCCATACACGACGAGGTCTAAGCGTCTCCGGTCACCATCCGCGACTCCCGGGGCAGTCGTGTGAGCAAGCCATTGCTGTGGCACGACACGGCCCTCAGGGCCGACCGCCTCGCGGGCTACGCGCACCCACGCCTGCTCCAGCACAACTGCCCGCCTGGCGAGAAGACCTGTGCGCGTGCACGCCGCATAATGGTCCCCAAAGGCGTCGACGGCAGCGCCGCACCCATGGCCCGTACCAGCACCACATCGTCGGTACGTCAGAGGCAGCGGCAACCGCAACCGTCGCCGAAGGGCAAGTTGCATGGCCTCCGGAGTCAGGACTGCACCCGGGTCTGTGGGCATGGCGGAGAGCCAGGCGCCCGCCTGCGGGCCGGACTGTGAGCGCAGCAGAGCAAGGTCTTGGGCGCGGAGGAGTGGCAAAACGTCGCGCTTTCGGAAAGCGGAATGAAGGTAGAGAGCTGCGTGACGCTGCCAACCCTGGCACCTTTCCCCTGGCTCGGGCTCCTCAGAAAGTCCGGGCGGCTGGCCGCCCGCCAACAAGTCCGCCCAGCCGGGGCAAGCCCCCCAGCCGGCTCTCACTAGCACGTCTCGCGCGGTCGCCGCTTCAGCTAAGCACTGGCTGAAGTCCCCCGCTGCCTCATCCAAGGCGCGGACGCATTGCGCGGCAAACTCGGGCCTGCGGTCCTGGATGACGGGGAGGGCGTCAGCCCATGCGGCCCAATACGCGGCAGGGCTGAGCCGCGTGGCTGGCGTCAGGCCCAGCCCTCCCTCACGCACTGGCAGTGATGCCAAGGCGCGCGCGCGGTCCCACTCCGCGCCCTCGGCTCGCGGGCTTCCTAGCAAAGCGCGGACCGTAGTCCAGATTGCCTCGTCGTGCGCCCTGGCATAGGGGGCAGCAACGGACGGTGGCACTGTGCGTAGCACGTGGTGCGAGCAAGGGGCTGCGCATTGAGAAAGCAGGAGCCACGCGCACTGCAAGTCCGGCAGCTCCGGCAGCTGCTGCAAAACCTCTTCGGCCCGGGCGCGCTCGCCGCCATGAGCGGCAACAAACTCGGCCGACCCCAGCGCGCTTCCTAGCACGAGGAGGCCTCGCTCATCCAGCGGCTTGTCCGCGCGCCACACGTCAGGCCCTAGCACCGCTAGGTCGGCGGGAGCCGGGCCGGGCCCTGTACACCCTGGTTTTGGCAGCGTTGGTTTGGACCCCCGCGTGGCGCGCGACCTCTCCTGCGACGCTATCCAGAGCGGCCCGGGCACGAGGCACGCGCGTTTTGATGTACAAGTCGTCAAGGAAGGCAGCCAGCCAGTCGCCCTTGGACAACTCTGCTTGCGCAGCTTGCAGCGCATCATGCACCGCCAGCGCGAACAAAGCAGGAGCTAGGGCATCTCCTTGCTCGCAGCCCTCGCCTTGGGAGATCCTGTGGCATGCCCCCGCGTCGTCCCACCACAGGTATGTGGACGTGCGCGCATAAAAGTTGCGCACAAAGGGGACTACAGCGGGCTCGACCTCGGCCAGCTTGCTGAGGAATGCCGCGCGAGAAACAGTATCATACGCGCACTTGCCATCGAGCGACACCACGACCGTGTCGGCGTCCAGCTCCACAGCTGCCCGCAGCATGGAGGCCAAGGCGTCGGTGCCTGCCCTCGCGCGGAGAGCGAACTGGAAGGGCCGGGTAGCGTCATCAAAGCGCACGGCATACTTGCGTGCCAGGGCGCGGGCCACAAGCCGTCGCAGCGCGTCACCGGTGGCAATGCCTCTCACCCCTCCATTGGGTTTCTGCAGTGCCGTGAGCCTTGCTAGCGCCATCGCCTGCAGCGCTTCCCCCGGCACCTCAGCGCGGGCCAGTAGGGTCGCGACCTTCGCAAACGCTTCCAAAGAGGCCTCCTCTTCCAGCAGCAGCCGGTAGTGCTCGGCAGTGGCGCCGCTCAACCCGGCCGCCGTGCCGCGCCGCGCTGTCCGGAGCGCTGCGCCAACCTCCTCAGCCGACAAGGTCGTGGGAGCTTCCGGCTGGAAAGCGAGGACTTCCTCAGGAATAGCGCGCCGCGCTGCCGGCGGGCGCCGCTCCGGGTCGGTGAGCTGACGCAACGTCTGCTCGTTGCCTGGGGCAAGCTGGGCGCTGGTGAGCACTTGCCTGGCCCGAGAGAGCTCTCCGCGGCGGACCAGTGCACATGCCTGCTCGCACCTCCCCTCGGCGCCTTCTCGCCGCACTGGGCGTGCGCCGGCCTCGACTGCCAGCCCGCGCACGCGGGGCATCCAGCGGCCAGCAAAGAAATCTGCGACTCGTTACGTCAGCACATCACGTCCGACCTCGCCTTGGGCTGCCCCACGTGCCAACAGCAACCGTGGGGCAAGAAGGAGCATTTTTTTTTCCGCGCGCCTTTTTCCAAGCATCGCAAGTGAAACGCCGGCTGGAACAGACCAGCGCCCGCGCCGAGTGCGAGGCAAGCAGCTCAGCCGCGCAAGGGCAGGCGGCTCGCGCCCGCATCCGCGGCGAGCCTGAGCACGTGCTCCAGCGGCGGCTCGGGCAGGCCGGGGCCCTGAGGCGCTGCCGGCCATGCGCGGCCCAAGGCCGTGGACCCAACGGCCTGCTGCACGGCAACGGAAAGCTGCCCACCAGCGCCGCTGCCACCCTTGGGCTGCTGGCCGGCGCACAGCAGGGGGGGCCCGCAAGCTGCGACAGCGCGCAAGGTCCCGCACGAGCCCCAAGGCCTCGTCATTCCAGCGCCCGCCTACCTCCGAGCCAAGCACCAGGAGCCGCTGCGGCCCCTGAGCGAGCAACTCAGGGTACGTCGCCCGTTTCCGGCGCTCAGCCACCCGCAAGGCCGCTCCGTCCTCCTCCGACGCCCGGGGCTGAGGGGCTCCCGAGCGCGTCAGCGGCGACACAAGCGTGGCGTCGCAGCAGAGTGCCTCCCCCCGCGGGGAAACACCGTAGATGACCAGGTCCAAGCGGCGTCTGTCCCGCGCGTCGACTCCAACGGCCGTGGTGTGGGCGAGCCACTGCTGCGGCACCACCTGACCTTCTGGGCCCACAGCTTCGCGCGCGACCCGCACCCAGGCCCGCTCGACAACCTTCGCGCGCCGAGCGAGCAGACCAGTCCGCGGGCAAGCAAGGGCATGATCCCCGAAAGCGTCAGCGACGCCTCCGCAGCCGGGCCCCTCACCCCCGCATCGGTTGGGAGCGATGGGCAGCGGGAGCCGCATCCTGCGCCGCAGCGCAACCTGCATGGAACCTGGCGACAATGCGGTAGACACATCAGCCGGGATGGCTGTCAGCCAGGCACCAGCCTGAGCCCCCGCTTGGGACCGGAGCAACGCCCTCAGAGACGGCGGCAAGGAAGGCAAGAGCACGCGGTCGCGGAAGTGGGAGGGGGGAGTGGCGTATTCGCGACGCGTGAAACTGCAGCCGTGCGGCCAGTCCCCAAGGCCTACAGCCTGGTCGTTGTGCTGGGGGCGCGCGCCCTCCAGCAAGTCCTGCCAAGATGGAACAGTAGTCCAACCTTCTGCTTGCAACTGTGCTCGGGCCGCCTCCGCCTCCCGCAAGCTAGGCGGACCGGGCCCGTGCGCTGGGGAGCTGAGCTCGGCGACCCGCGCTTCCGCGAAGCCGGCCCGGCGCGTCTGTATGACGGTGAGCGCGTCTGCCCACCCCGCCCAATAGGCCGCTGGAGAAACGCGCGAAGCGGAGCACAGCCCCAGGCCGCCATGGCAGCCGGGAGGCCCGCGACATCCCGCGCATACGCGAGACCATCGGGCGGCGAGCCACCCAAGCACCGGAGCAGCGTGTCCCACAAGGCTTCGTCGTGCGCCGCGGCATAAGGTGCGGCCTGGGTGGGCGGTACAGTGCGGAGGGTGTGATTGGCTCGGGGAGCCGCGCACATGGCCAACAACAACCACGCGCATTGCAGATCCGGGACGCGGGGCAGCATGTCAAGGAACAGGCGCTCCGTCGCTACGCGGTTCTGAGACCACGTGTGTACGAAGTCTGAGTGGCCGATGGGCGTGCCCAGAACGACAAGGCCACGCTCGTGGGTCGCTTTGTCCGAGCACCAGACGCCATCTCCAAGCGCCGCTATGTTGCCGGGCGCGGGTTCTCCTGTAAAGTTGAACACCCGCGTCTTGCCCAGATTAGCGGCGATGCCGCAATGCGCAGCTATGGCCCCGGCGACCGTGTCCAGCGCCCGCCGCGCCCCCGGCGCCGTGGTGACAACGTAAACATCATCAAGGAAGGCGGCTAGCTCTTCATGCGGTTGGAGCGTAGCCGCAGCCCCAACCAGCGCATCGTGCTGTCCCAGCGCGAACAAGGCCGGCGCAAGCGGATCCCCTTGTTCACACCCCTCGCCCTGGCGCACTTCCCGGAGGCGCCCCGCATCGTCCCACCAGCAGTACGTAGACGGCTGCCCGTAGAAGAGCCGGACAAAGGGGACGAGCGCTGGCGCGACCTCCCGCAGTTTTGTCAGAAAAGCCCTGCGAGAGATACAGTCGTACGCACTCCGCCCGTCCAACGAGACTATCGTGGTGTCCGGCCGCAGCTCCAACTCAGTGCGAAGCAGGGCTGCCAGCGCGTCCGTGCCAGCGCGCGCCTGCAACGCGTACTGGAATGGCTGCGTGGCAGCGTCGAACACGTTAGCCCACTGCCTGGCAAGGACGCGCGAGACCAGCCTCCGGAAGGTATCTCCAGTCGCAATGCCGCGGACGCCCCCATTGGGTTTGCTGAGGGCCGTGAGGCGGGCCAAAGCAAGGGCCGCGACGACTTCGGACGGCACTTCCGCTCTGGCCAAGCAGGTGCCCGCGTACGCGAGCAGTTCCAAACCCTCTGCGTCCTGCAGCAGCACTTGCAGATGCTCCGCGCGCATGCCCGACAGGCCAGGCGCGCTGCCTCGCTTGCTGGTGCGCAAGGCCGCAGCTAGGGCATCAGGAGTGATGCGGCGTGGCAAAGCGTCGGGGGTGAACGCCAGCACGTCGCTGGGCATGTGGTCTCGCGGCTCAGGGGGCCGACGCTCGGGGCCGGTGAGCGCCTCCCAAGTCGCCTCAGTGCCGGGCGCAAGCTCCGCAGCAGTGAGGAGCTGGCGCGCGCGCGAGACTTCCCCCTTGCGGACGCGGGCGCAGGCTGCCTGCATGCGGCGTTCGTCATCTGCTTCACCGCCCGCCACAGCGCGCGAGTTCGCTGCGCTTCCACGTGCTGCCCGCAACAAGGCGAGCCAGTCGCCTCGTTGGAAAGCGACCACTCTATCCAAGAGCGCCTGCCTCCCCTCTGGCCCTTTTTGCCCAACGCGCGCAAGCAGCATGCGCGGGGCCAGTACAAAAAGCTTCCAAGCCCGCGCGCAGGCGGCGGGGTCGCCGGCCCTCGGCGCGTCATGGGCGGCATGGACTTGGCGCAAGGCCTGCACCAGCGCAGCACGCAGCGCCGAGCGCAGAAAACCCGGCACATCCTGCAGAGTGGCGACCGGATGACGGAACTCCGTCGCGAGATCAACAGCATCGAGCACGCGCCACGCGGCAGCGGACGGCACGCGGCGCACTGGGTTGGCGCTGGGCGGCGAGGCGGGGGAACCCTCAGTGACAGAGGCCGTGTCTCTCTGTACTCCCGGGGCCTCCGCTCGGAGGCTGGCTCGCGCCCCACGCCGTCTACGCCGGCCGGCTCGTGGAGCGGGCGCAGTTCGGTCCCACATCCGCCGGACTTCTGACGCGAGTGTATGGGCCGCATTGAGGGCTTGGTGACCCCCATAAGACTCCATCAGCACTGCCTGCACGACTGCGGGTACATACCCTTCCGCATCGCAGCTGAAAAAGAGCGCTGCCGCCAGTGGCACGCTCACGGGCGGCAACCGGCCCAGCGCACGCGCGCGAGCGAGGGCCGGAGCGAGCTCAGGCTCAGTGGCCTCTCCCGCCGCGACCTCGGCCTCAGCTGCTTGGTGCGCCATTTGTGCCAAAAGCTGCGGGTCCACGGGCGGCCCGTCACGCAGGGTCGCAACGATAGCGGCCCAGGTCGCGCCTGTGCCGGGGGCGGATCGCCACGCCGCGTCTGCCTCAGGGGCTAGATTGCCCGCAGCCGCGTGCAGCAAGGGAACGTAAAGCCATGACAGCCTCACCCCAGGCGCTGCAGCAGGAGGGCCCACTCCGTGCCAGTGCGCCGGCGCCGCCGTGGGAGTGAATCCTGGCGTAGCGACGTCCGGCGCAGTCGGAGCGACTTCGCCCGGCGCCCGTGGCGACGCAAAGGGCGTCGTAGCACTGAGCGTGTCGGTCAGCGTGTCTGCCTCGGATGCGCCTGGCGAAGGCGGAGGCTCCAGCTCTCGCACCACGGGGATCTCCGACGTGAGCCCCATCTGCGCCAGCGCGTGCAGGGCGCGCTGCCGTCGGGCATCCTGGTTGGGCCCTGGGTGCAAAGCCTCCCCGACTCGGAAAGCCGCCCACGGGTTGGCTCGACGGCGCTTGCGTGCTCCCAGCAACACACCCCGACCCTCCCGCAGCCGCGCGCCCCCTTTTTGCTTGCTGTACCTGCTGCATAGTTGAAAGGTGGCAGTTGGGATCCGCCAGCGTGACAACTGCTTGAAAAAACACGTGCTGGCCACTGCCGAACCGAGAGACTGGACAAACTCAAGGCACTGGGCAACGAGAAAAACCGGGCGTGCTGAACCTCTAGCACTTTCACTGTGTGGAAACCACTCAGCGCTGGCGGAGGGCGGCCTCCACCGCTGCAGCTGTGGCCTGCGCAACTGCGCCCGCAAGCCGCTGGTCTCGCTGCTGACGGCCTTGGTCGCCACCTCCTTTGCCCTTGCCGGGGCCTTTGCGGTCCCTGCTGCCTCGCGGCCTCCCAGGAGGACCCGCGCCCCGGTTGCTGCCCTTGCCAGCCTTGCCCTTGTCGCCCCCATTGCCTCCGCCCCTGCCGCTACCCACGCGCCGGCCATCTCCCCGCTGCGAAGCGGGCTCGCCCGGCGGAGGGCTGATCGGGCTCCGGGAGCGAGAGCGCCCACGGCTCCGGCGAAGGGGGGTTCTGGAAGCCTCTCTGGGCTCGTCTTCGTCCTCGGAACCACCACGGGCCGGCGGGCCGTCTGCCAGCGCCACCAGAACAGCCGCCGCGCCTTCCAGGAGGTGTGCTGCAGCCTCCTCGGTCCAGCCCGGCAAAGCCTGACTGTGCACCAGGCTCTGGATGCGCCGCACGGCAATGCACGGCTCGCATGCCCCTTCCTCAGCCACCCGGTAGCGGCAGTCGCGGCACCTAGCCATGGCCTCTCAAAGAAAAAGGTGTGAGACTTACGCGTCGGCTGCGGGTAAAACGGCTGCGGGGAGCATGCGTGAAGGGAGCGTTCTCCGCAGGGAAGCACTAACAAACCGAAAGGCTCGTGCCCCCCCCCCCGCCCCCTTCCCTCGTCGTGGCGTGGGTCACCGTTCCGCTGAAACGTGCGCCTCCGTGGGCGGCGGCCTCCCTCCACGGCGGCGTGTGCCCGTACCACGCGCGAGCGCGTTCTGTTGCGACCCGGCCGGCGCTGTTGCCGGAAAGCGCGTGGCCTCCCGCAGCAATTGGCACAGCAGGTCCTCGGCGGGGAGGCCGGCCTGCGCAGCCAGCCCCCGCAGCTCGGCAGGCCCGCCCGCAGACACACACGCGAGCACTGCCTCTGCCGCTGCATGCCACGTCGGCCGAGCATGGCCGAAGAGCAGCCGTGAGGCCGGCATTGCCGAGAAGAAAACCACCGTGCCCGCAACGCCGAGCCCGGCACCCAACAAGAACCAGCCCCAGCAAAGGCAGCACGGCCCCCATCCGGAGGGGAAGTAGGACGGCGAGCTGCCAGTGCAAACCAGGGCGGCGTGGGCAAGGGCCTCCTTGCAAGTTGGGGGGAGTGCGGCGAGCGCAGGCAGCGCCTCGCCCGCCAGCTGTTTGCCCCATTGCCATATCCACAACGCTGTTTGCAGCGCAGCCATACAGAAGAGGCGCGGCGGGGGAGGCCACACCAGAAACAAACACTTGAGCCTTGACTTGAGCCAAATCTAGGAGCAATTTCCACGCGCGAGCGCGTGCGGCCTCAGAGTCTGCACGGGGGATTTGCTGGAGAGCAAATGTGAAGGCCTGCCTGACCGCTGGCTGCAAGAAGCGCGGGACGCTGCGTAGCACCGGCACCTGCCTGGCGAATTTTAGCCGGAGGTCAATGCTGTCCAGGCTCTCCCAAGACGCGCGTGGTATCCGGGAGCGCGCGGTGGCGCGAGCCCGCGCGCTTGGTTGCTCGTCAGGCCCGTCCTCTGGGGCAGAATCCGCGCCAACGCCCTCTGGAGCAAAGTCCGCGCCAAAGTTGGCTGCATGGGCTCCACTGTCTGCTGACGGGTGGCCCGCACGGCCACGGCCACGGCGCCCGCGACGCCGGCTCGCTCTCACAGGCCTGGGCGGCTCTGCGGCGCGGATGGCATCTGCGAGGGACAAAGCCTCAGCGGCAACAGGCAGGCCGCCATAGGCCTCAAGCAACACAGCCTGCGCTGTGGCCGGGGGGTAGCCATCACTCGCGGAGCACGCTGCGACTGCCTCACTGAGCGAAAGCGCGTGCGCCAACGGGAGGCGTCTCAACGCGGCAGCAGACGCGACATCTTGCCCGTCCATTGCAGCGTCGTCGCTGCCCGTCGCAGCGGTGAAGAACATTGCGTGTAAAGCGCCCGCCGGCACAGGCTCGTGCGCCCGTAGGGCAGCGACCAAAGCCCGCCAGCGGTGGCCCGCAATTGCGTGGGCGGCCCAACGCGCAGCCGCGTCCGCCTGCAGCGTGCCCGCCGCGGCACGGAGCAAAGGCACGTACAGCCAAGAGTGATGGTGCCTGACGGCGGCCCGCGGGAGGCCCACGGTGCGTGCGTCGCGGGTACCGGTCCTGCTGGCGTCGTCGGCGCGGCAAGTGGTTCGGTGTGGTGTCGCCGGCCGCTTGCGGCGCGGCGTCGCCCGGGCGCGGCAACTCACCAACATGATCTGAGGGCGCCAGCCCCGGGGCTGCGGAGAGGAGGACGCAGTCGCTGTCCCCTGCATCGCTCCAGAGACTGGGCGTGCGCCACCCGGAGGACGCCCCTGCGAGGGCAGAGATGCATGGGCCTGGCGGCTCGCTGCAGGCCCCTTGTCCGATTCCAGCCCTGGATATCGCCGCGAGGGCGCGCTCTTGCTGGGTCTCCTGCTCCGGCCCCGGGTTGCGGGCCTCGCCGACTCGGCAACCCTTCCAAGGATCGCTGCCCGCGCGCTCGTCCCTCCAAGCCCCCCGCCCCCCAGAACCAGCAGCCGCACGTTTTGTCCCTGCGCAAACCCTCGTGCCACGCGTGCCGCCAAGCCTGACGAGCAGAAGCTAGCCCGGGCGTGGCTATGGAAAAAATCCCGTGGCGCCTAGTCCCCTCACCAGCAGCTGTTTCACCGGGCCGCGCAAGGCCTCCGCGAGCGCGTAGGCGGCAGCGCCGCGCCCAGCCGGTACAGAGCCAAGCACGGGGCGCACAGACCCTGGTGCTCACCGGCCGCCTGGCGGCATGCCCTGGATATCGCCGCGAGGGCGCGCTCTTGCTGGGTCTCCTGCTCCGGCCCCGGGTTGCGGGCCTCGCCGACTCGGCAACCCTTCCAAGGATCGCTGCCCGCGCGCTCGTCCCTCCAAGCCCCCCGCCCCCCAGAACCAGCAGCCGCACGTTTTGTCCCTGCGCAAACCCTCGTGCCACGCGTGCCGCCAAGCCTGACGAGCAGAAGCTAGCCCGGGCGTGGCTATGGAAAAAATCCCGTGGCGCCTAGTCCCCTCACCAGCAGCTGTTTCACCGGGCCGCGCAAGGCCTCCGCGAGCGCGTAGGCGGCAGCGCCGCGCCCAGCCGGTACAGAGCCAAGCACGGGGCGCACAGACCCTGGTGCTCACCGGCCGCCTGGCGGCATGCCGTGCAGGCAGCCGGGGCTGCTTCAGGCTTCTGGGCACAAAGAAGGGCGGCGAGGGGCGGGGCTGGAAGGCTGCGGCGGCAAACAGGAAGCTTGTGAGCAAGCCGCCGGGAACCGGGCAGGCAACAAAGGGCCGCCCTTCCCCCCGCCGGGGCTGGTGGCCAGGGGCACCGGTGAAGCCTTGTGCCCAGCGCAACAGAGGGTTGACCGTTTGATGGCGGGCAGGCCGTTCTGGGAATAGAGTCCCTTAATGCTTGCGAGTCTGGTACTCATGGCTTTCGCTGAGCAGGTAGTGGGTGGGGCAAAAAACAGAATGAGGGATCGAACCTCTAACCCCTTCCCGAAATGGCCTGAAGCTCAAACGGCCAACGGCTGAAGATTCGGTTGGATTCTTTTCGGGGGAACTCCCGTCGAGGGGAGGGTGAAGGGGGGGCGAGGTGCGGGGAGGGGAGGGGTTGAGGGGAGGGAGGTATGTGGGGAGGGGCGGGGAGGGGAGGGGGAGGGGAGGGGATGGGGAGGGGAGGGGAGGGGGGAGGGAGGGGAGGGGAGGGGAGGGGAGGGAGGGGAGGGCGAGGGGGAGGGAAGGGTGAGGGGAGGGGGGAGGGGGAGGGGAGGGGGGGGAGGGGAAGGGGGGGAGGGGACGGGGGAGGGGAGGGGAGGGGGAGGAGCTGGCGCTTGCTGGAGCACGTGCTTGCGTTGACAGGCAGTGCCAGTCCCAGCCACCCTGCCGCTCCACAAATCCAGCACAGGGACCCTCCCCTCCCCTCCCCTCCCCTCCCTTCCCTTCCCCTCCCCGCCAAGCCCCTACGGCGCGGGCAGGCCGAGCGACGACGCTTTTTCCAAAGCTACCAAGCGACCTACACCAAGGGCAGTTCCGAACTTCATTGACGAGCGCCAACCGTGCTGAGCCCCAGGGCGGCGTTTTTTTTGTCGCACGGCGCTAAATGGCTACAAGGATGTCCTGGCAGAACAAAACGGGCTGAGCTGGCTGAAGAACTGGGACTCGGACGGCCGGGCGCGGGCCTCGTTGCCAGGCGCAAACGAGAAGCTGCCGTCAAGGCTTGACAAGCAGAAGGCCCATGTGCACAAGGCGGCGGTTTGGTGACGTGCCGGTGCTGGTCTCGATGTTGGTCCAGTGCTCGGCTGTGCTTAAAAAGGGGCTCGCCGGCCAAGCAAGCGGGATCGCCCTCCAGCGGCGTGAGGCAGCCCGGTAGGTAACAAAACGTCGATCAAGCGCACGCGTCAACGTAGAAGTTTGCGGGGGCTCGCAGCGAACGCTCCAAGGGCGGCGACCCCCTACAGCCGCTGGTAAGCGGAAGCGGCCGCTCAAGACCATGACCTTTTCCACAGTGGCTCCGACGAGGGGCGCCTCCGGGGACTAGGCATCTTTGGGCTGAAGCGCCCACCAACCTCAAGCGCCAACACAACCTGGCCAGGGCCAGCCTGCGCGGAGCCGGGTTCGAGTGGCTGGGGCTGCCCGTGCGAGCAAGCTTGCCCACGGAGTTCGCGCTGATGCAGCCATGACGGCTTTTGCTTCGTCTTTTCACAGGCGAGGGGGCGGTGTACGTTCGCCCAACACGCCGGCATACGAATCAACTTTGTCAAAAATGAATTGTGGAGTGCTGCGGGTGCCGAGCCGCCCGGGGTCCGCGAACTGCCCTCACTGGTTGCTGCTTTCCTTTTGCACAGCTCCACGCTGCAACGTCTCTACAGTAGCCATTTTGGTTCAAACCACATTATATGGCTTGGGGGAAGCCTTCGTGCTTGAAGACTTGCAGCGCAGACGGGCCCAACTCCCACTGGAGACGGGCGGGGTGGGCCGGTGGTCCACCAAGTGACTCCTTATTAGGCATTTTGAGCCGGTCCAAAAGCGACACCCAAATGTCGCTGGCCGCTTCGCAGTTCTGCTCGCTGCTGAGCGCAGGCCCAGCGCGCACGCCGCGGCCGAGCTCCGGGCCGATGGTTTCCATGGCTGCCGGAATCGTGTTTCACGCCGCTGACGAGGCAGATCCTTGATTGTGCCTCTCGCGCGCTCTTTCCCAAGCGCGCGACCAGGCCGGGCGCGTTTTCACTGTCCCCCCCACCAAGAGTTTGAGACCCTCATTCTGTGGTTGCGGCGGCGCAGGTGGAAAGGGCGTACTGAAAAGGGGAGCATGCGTCTTGAAAGTGCTGCGCCACTTGTTGGGCGACAGCCGGCGCAGCACATCGCTTATGAAAAAACCACGCACCCGCCCGTTCGGCTTCTGCAAAACAACCACTCGGCCCAAGCGCAGCCTGAACCATCGCGGCAGGACCGTAGGACAAACCCTGCCACCTCAAATCATAACCACTCAGCTGATCAACACTGTCTCTCCGAGGGCCTGGGACAGCCTTCTCCTGTGACCCGCCGGTGCGTGGCGGTAGCTCTTTCAATCGCGAAGCTGCGCAAGTGCCTTGCGCCTCAGGCCACACACCCGGCCAACGGGGGCGCTTTCCAAGGGTTCTTGCGAGATAGAAGGAATTGGAACGAAGAACCTGCGGTATGCGTCAATGCACGCGCGTGTCAAAAAGGAGGTTCTGGGGCATCCTGGTGAAGGCGTGAACCATTACGCGGTGGTTGTCGAATTGTTGAGAGCTGGCAAACGAGGCCTGTCACAGTGCCAAGCCGTCACCTGATCATCGCAAACGGGACATGCCCCAAGAAGACGCAGAGGACAAGCAACGGCTCAACGATGGAAAGAGTCATGCAGACCGCTGATGCGACTCGTCTGACACTCGCTTTGGCGTGCCTGGTGACACATGAGCCGGTGTGACTGCTGCGGGGCGCGAAGGCGCACGGGCTAGAACAGTGCGAGCGCTTGCAAATGACCGTTCAAACTGCGGCCAGCCCAATCCCAACAGCACTCGCGGAGCTCTTTTGGAACGCCACAGACGCGGTTCAGGACACTGGTTGCCCTGGCACTGCTGCTGCTTCAGCACAGCCAAAGTGTGGTAAGCGCCGGAAACAATTGCGACGGTCAAGTAAGTGCAACGCCAAGCAGGCCGTGTCCAGATGCATGTCGATGCCCACATTTGCGAATTCAGCGCCGCGCTTCAAAACACCATGCTATTCAAACATCCACCGTGAATCCCAGACTGTTTCAAGCACAAGTGTCCGGGCACCTCTTGTGAGGCCTCCGTGGGCGCGCGGCTGGTGAGTCAAAGCTCTGGGGATGGCCACTCAACATTTCCATCCGGACCGCATGCTGAGTGCGGAAGAGTGTATCCAGCCAAAGTGTATAGAGCACAACGGTTGCCAAAGCAATCCAAGCGAGCGTTACACGCATCTGAAGGTAGAAACATTTCAACTCGGATCCAGCAGCCAATGCTACTACCATCACACTCTGCGACGCTGTGCCAGATCTGAGACGGCTAACTGAAACTAACAAACAAAAAGAGGCAGTCGACTTTGCTATCAGTACTCACATCCACACTTACTGTGGTCTGTTGCTGCTTCCCGGCATGTGCAAGTTGAATTGAGAAACATTCTTTAAAAACACTGCGAACAAATATGATCGTTGCAACAAATGTTCATGTCCATTCTCGGATTATGTGTGAAGTTGCTGCATTGATGTTCAATGTTGGCATGCGCTTTCGGCTAGCGAAAATCGCTGCTGAGAAGCTGCGCAGTTGTCAACGACAGATCTTGGCGTGTTGCAGAATCACTTACGCAACATCAGCTGCGTCCCTTGCCGTCTAGCGAAGAACTTGAAATCGGGCGAGGCTTGCCTGCCAAAAACACCCAAAACACCTGGGACTGGTGACCATTGTTGAACAACCTCGTTTGTTGCAATCGATGAATTCCGCACGCGAACAGACCAGAGTGGGAGCTCCCGAGAAGGAATACCTGAATCGAAGCGGGTCAATCTGAGTCACAGGCTGTGCACACCGGAACTGGAACACTCAATCAGCCTGAAAGAAATAGCATCACAAAACATCCTCTCAAGTTGACAAAGTTGATTGTAAAATGCACATCTCCTGCATATGCTGCATCAGTTGCATCCCTTGCATCCCTGGCATCCCTTGCATCCCTTGCATCCCTTGCATGCCTTGCACCCCTTGCACCCCTTGCACCCCTTGCACCCCTTGCACCCCTTGCATCCCTTCCCTCTTGCATCTCTGGCATCGCTTGCACCCATGATCCCTTGCATCCCTTACATCCTGGCATCACATCCATCCCTTGCATTTGAAGCATCCCTTGCATCCCCACACATCCTTCATATTTTGCCCTTCATCCCCTGCATCTCCTTCCAGCTTTACAACTGTGACCCATCCACGCTGCAAGTGTTTGGCTCTGCAATGCACACAGCAAATCCCACAACAATCAGCCTTTGCATGCGCAGTCCTCATTGAATCAATGGGGCACGCTTTTGGACCCTTTCTGCAAATCTTCAATTGGAGCCTGTACAAGGCTGTGGGCTGGGCATATCATGGCAGCCAAAAGTACGAGGGAAAAATTATCCCTTGCAAACACGCCAGACAACGACAGCAACTGAAGACTGCCACAAGTTTTTGCCACTGCCAGCGCAGATTTGAAGCCGAAACAACGAGAAACAAGGCCACAACGGCAGATGCTGCAGAAATAGCCGACCACACAACCAATGTCCACAAGACCTGGCTGCAAAACAAACTAGATTCATCAATCTTTGAACAAAGCTGCGCCAATCAGTTCTGAGCACAGTAGCTTGTCAGACCTTGCTTCATTTGTTGTTTGTTTTTTGTTTTTGTGTTTAATTGATGGTTTATGCCAAGTTTATGCGGTTCACTCAAAATCAGTTCGAGTGTTTCAACATCTTTCAACGGTCCTCAACAACTCAAACAGGGCAAGCGCAAGCTGATGCAAGCTTCACAGAGTCGGGGCAATCGTACCCAAGCCCGCCATGCAGCTAACCGCCCTGCAGCTAACCGCCCTGCAGCCACATGACCTTGGCCGGAGGAGGGGGGTTGGGGTGGGGCAATCGCGTTCCTCAAGCACCTGCACGTCACACCTGCCATCAAAACAAGAGCGGGGAAAGTCGGGACGGGAGGGGGGGTGAGACCCACTGCCGGGGTACCGTATCTCAGAAAACAACAGGTGCGTTGTGGTATATGTGGTGGTCTCTGGATCTATTCTGCAAAAAAGTCCAATATGCCAATAGTGGAGGAACTGAGAATGGATGTCCCTGGTCCTCTGTAAGGCGCTCTGCTGCTCTCCTTTTGTAATGGCTGCTGAATGAGTACTGCGTTACCAAAAATACAAGAGGGGCCTTGAGCCAAAATGACAATGGATGTTCCAGGGTCAACATGCGAAGCAAAAGCAACACAGTTAAGGCATGTTGCACTGCTCCTAGCTTGAACCCAAACATGAACACCCAAAAGAACAAAGCAAGTCCGAAGCGGCCGCAATTCTTTTTACCGGGATTGCTGAAAGTAGCACTGCTTCCAGGGCACTGGTGCGCCTGGAACAGGAGGTGCGTTGACCCCCCGTGAAACTTAAAAGGCAAGACAATGCGTGTCCTTGCAAACGAATGCAGTGCTTGCAGGGCGTGGCAGGCGTGCCCACGCCCAACGGTCCGGAGACCGAAAGGTCCGGAGACCAATGTTGGTCCGGAGACCTGGTCCGGAGACCAAGTGGTCCGGAGACCACCAACGAAAGTGCAGAGCGTCTGCGACTTATGCTTGCAAAGCCTTGTATAAGGCAGTGCAGGGTGGGTGGGTGGGTTTCAAATGAAACCGCAGGTTTGGGTCAAGGCTAGGAGCAAAACGGCCAACGTGCAGTTCGATTCACAACATGCCCTAAACACAAGGGACAAGAAACCCTAAGCGTTAAGGCATGTTGCACTGCTCCTAGCTTGAACCCAAACATGAACACCCAAAAGAACAAAGCAAGTCCGAAGCGGCCGCAGTTCTTTTTACCGGGATTGCTGAAAGTAGCACTGCTTCCAGGGCACTGGTGCGCCTGGAACAGGAGGTGCGTTGACCCCCCCTTCAGTGTTTCAGGCAACCCCGGTATAAGCAAGCCAGCTGGGCCGCCGGCCTCATCACCCGCCCTTCAGAGTGGGGTTGTTCTCCTAGACCCAGTGACAACATGTTCCTAAGGCAAGCTAGCACGAGCAACCTTTTTGACACTGGCGGTGGGTATGTGGTCATGTCTTCCCAAAGCAGGGTAAAGCAGACCACAACCGTTTCCCCCGAGTAATCTTCTTTGAAGACAACCAGGAAAAACAGCAAAGTGATGCCCAAAGTAGCATCATTTCCGTTGGGCCATGTTTTACATGGCTGAAAAAGCGCAAATGCGAACCATCGAGGTTCATGTAGGCACAGCGTTGCCAAAGCATGAGAAGGGAATGCGTCCCGACTCTGATGTCAGACCCTGAAAAGGGCCAAAGCGAAAGCAATCCTCAAGCGCCAGAACAGGGGGACCAAAAAAGGGAGGTGAGGGTGGGAGAAAATCAAGGAGCAAGTAGCTATGATGTCACTTGGTCCAAAATGGCACATACATGTGTGCATGTGCCATGGAAAACAGGAGTGAGTAAACACACTTACAGTTCTCCTAGACCCAGTGACAACATGTTCCTAAGGCAAGCTAGCACGAGCAACCTTTTTGACACTGGCGGTGGGTATGTGGTCATGTCTTCCCAAAGCAGGGTAAAGCAGACCACAACCGTTTCCCCCACTTCAAACTGCCAGTGTCAAAGGAACGCTACTACAAGCCCCACTCATGACGCGGCCTTTGACGGCCCTGAAAGAAAACGCTCCGGTAGGTCCCATTTGAGGCGATAATCGGCCGGGACTAACGAAATGGGTGGGCTGCCAGCCCACAAATCTTGCAGAGAGATGCGCTCTCGAAAGGCCGGAGGCCAACGCTGGCTGATGTCGGTATCACCCGGCCAACGGCTCAGGAAATCCGCATCATCATTGCAAACTCCAGGAATGTGTGAAACATCCAAGAGTATTCCGGTGCGAACAGAAAGCAGTGCAAGGCGCTGCACCACAAAGCAAAGAGGGGTCTTTGAAGAGTACAGCTTGTTGCTAGCTGACTCGGCCCCTGTATTGTCGCACCAAGTGCTCAAGCGCACCGACATGCGCGAGCCAGGACAGTGTCTGGCCAGACAAAGCAAAAGGGCCATTTGCCCGAGTGCTTCATAGCACGTGATGTCCCGCTGAGCCATAGGCGAAAAAGCGACCTTGGTAAATGCCAGGTCCGAAACTTTGAAAAATTCGCTGAACCAAACTTCGTCTCCACTTGGCAGGCGCGCAAAGCCGCCAATGCCAAAGGATTCGCCGGCAGCCATGGCATCTGCGGCTGCGTGAATGGTAAAGCAAACTGGCTGTTGAAGCGGATACATCTGGGGCGGTAAAGCAGCCCAAGCTCGCCAAAACTCTAAGAAAGAGCGGCTAGTTGGTGAGAGCCGTCGCTTGGCGGTGGCAGGGTCTGCAACCCGCGTCCACACCGCCTTCACCGTGACAGGAACTTGCGATAAGTCCTGCCGAGTGCGCAAATTTACATGCCGAGCTGTCAAAAGCTTGGCCCCCACTGAAATGGTCATACCAGGTGGGGTGCGAACGAAGCGCAGGTCGTCATCCAGGCAGTCGCAAAAAGCAACCCATGAGCCGGGGTCCACACTGAAAAGTGTGCCCAAAGGAGTGTTCACGTCCTTGTAAAGGCAGTGCAGCCAGGGTTTGGCCACCCAGAATAGCTGCACCAACCACTGCAGGAGCCCAACGACCTTCTGCAGATCCTTGCGGGATACTGTGCGAGGACGAAGCAAGGCGTCGATGGCCAAACCGAGCCGATCTAGCTTGTCCTGTGGCACCGTAAAGGCTCCGGCTCGAAAGTGGAAAGACCAACCAATCCAGAGAATCGAGGGGCCCAACTGCAGCTTCTTCCAGGAAATGGGAATGCCAAAAATGGCGCAAATAGCCAGTATAAGCGAGGCCATCAGGGCCAGAACAGGCTCATCCTGAAAGAAAAGCATGTCGTCAACATACATAAGCAGGCAGTGACGCACATAAATAAGCGTGTGCAGGAATCGGATGAAAAAGGCTGAGACCCGTTGAAACCAGAAAGCACTGAACCCTGCCCCAAATGGGCAAACACGGTAAAAGAAAAATCTGGAATCCATCTGCAGGCCCAGCATACCCTGATCACGCGGGCGCACCCGCACGGTTTTGTGTGCCGCCTTGACGTCAAGGCTGAATCCGCCAATGGGGGAACTGGAGCCCCTCAAAGGAAAGGAGTGCCGGACCGATGCCAAAGCCGGGAGCTGAAAACGTTCAGGAAGCTGGCATAAAGCATTTGTGTTGCAGATCGAGCTGTCCAGGACTAGGCGTGGCTTCCGGTTGGCTGCCCGGACAATGCTAAGCTTACCGACCGCAACACGTGCGCCCCACTGCTGTTGGGCTGCTTCCAGGGATTCGACCTCAAAAAGCCAACCCTCTGCAACCTCGAAAAGTACAAGCTCCCGCAGAACCTCTGGCTCGGCCTCAGCGCTGGCCCAATTGTCCAGGCAAATCAGAGGCGCCACATCGGCCTCATCAATGTCAGTGAAAGCAGATGGGAAAACTGTGGATGGCGGAATGTCCTCATCGATTCCCGTGGGCACGCCTTCAATGAGACATGGAAACAAGGAAGTGTCGGGGTCCTGTATAACCGTGCTCAAAGCATGAAGCGCGTGCAAACAATAGGGCTGGTGGGCCTCCACCGACCAGTCGACGTCGGCGTGCCAACCTTGATGGCGAAACCAGGCCTCTACAATGCCACGCAAGTCTGAAATTTCCGCATCTGCAAAAATTGGGCAGTCTTGTCCGCTGGAGACGTGCTCCCGCAGGCGCGTTGGGACAGAGTGGTCCGAAACAAAGGACAAAATGGACTTGCGCAGGCCCCAAGTGGGTCAGCCGTCGCAGTCCGCGGGACACTCCAGTCCGGCTGCGAGCATAGACCGCCTCCGTCCTGAACCGCCAATGGCCGAGCGTCCAGCGCCTTGACCGGGATTGCAGAAAGCAGGTGCGGCAAGGTCAGGTCCAGGTCCGTGCCAGGAGACCTGGAGTCGAAAAGCACTGATACTTGCTGCACATATAGTGAAGCAAGCAGAGGTGGGTACTCAGCTGCACGTTGGCTGAGAAAATGTCCCTGGTCGTCCCTGACGCCGCGAATGGATTGGTGGACCCCGTAGCCATGGGGGCATCTGCCCCCCAAAGCACGGAGCGGCTCAAAAGAGGAAGCAAACATCCAAGACTTCTCAAGGTCCACCCCGTAGCTGCAGGCCGGGGCAATGCTGCAAACCTGCACAAAGGACGCTATGAAGGCTTGGACCTGAGGCTCCTGCCAGCTGAAAGCAGAAGGCGGCTGCTCCAGGGCAGAGCGCCCCCCCCCCTGGCATACTGCAACAAGAACCTGCACGCACCGCAAAAGAAGCTGCTGACTCTGTTGCAATTGGATCTGCTGAGCAGCAGACAAATCCGGGAGTCCCTGGGGGTACTCAACCGTGCGCAAAGGAGCCGGACCTCCGGGAAGCAGGCGGAGTCTACTGTAGTCCTTGCAAGGTGGACCTGCTGCTGCAAAAGCTACTCCACCTGAAAAAGCAAGGCGTAAAAGTTGTTCATAGAAAACGTCATCCCGCAAATGAGAAGAATCCAAAAGGAGGTCCACACTCAGGACCGGGATGCCAGGCTGTAGAGCCGCAACAGAGAGCGGCCGGCTTGCCCCAGCGCATAAGTCAAGCAAACATCGACTGCTGGGCAAACTGTGTGGCTGATCAAAAGGTGAAAGCAAGGGTGTTGGAGGTGGTTCCCAATTGCCGGGCGGCCGTGCCAAACCCGGGCCTGTCCCCGAAGAGCCGGGCGAATCGGAACCCAAGGCCTCACTGCCCGAAAGTAAGGCCGGGCACCCCTAGTGCGGAGTGCCCCGATGCTCGTGCGCGGGGTGCTTGCCAGCGCAAGCCGAACCGTCCTGCTTAGCCACACAGCAAACATGAGCGAATTTGCAAGCAGCATGTTGGCAGCCCTGTGATTGATTGTACCGCACACAAATAGCCTTGGATCCCTGCTTGGTTTCGTAGGACGTGACCCAGGCTTGCTTCGCCGGAGCCTGGCCCTTGCTGTGGCCCTTGCCCTTGCCCTGGGGGGGGAGTCCTCCGTGGCATGGCATTGGCCGACAAAAAGGAGCGGGGCGGGGCAGGGCGCGGCTGAAGCAAGGAAGAAAGCGTGCAACGCACCTCGACCACCTCGTGAAGTGCATCGTCCAGGCTCCAGTCTTTCACCAGAAGTCATCCAACCTGCTCCCAAATAGTGCGATCTGCTGTCTGCATCTCCTCCGTGGTTGGGGCACGCATGCCCGAGTCCGCGGCGTAGCGGGCCCCCGCGAGTTTCAGGAAAGCACGGTCGAAGGTCTTCAATGTGGCGAGGTGAGCCCCTTTGCAGAGAGCAATGGCCACCGAATGCAGGGAAAGGATCTGACCCAACTGAAAGAGACCTAAGGTCATAACCGGCAACTCCCTGGTCGGAACATCATCCAAAAGCAGGTCGGGAGGAGCGAACCGGCCTGGCTCGGTGGTCTTCCTCCATTCAGACGGAGCCTCCAAGGAATGTACCGCCAATCCTTGCTAGCCAACTGACGATGAACCAAAGCCAAGAGCCGGGCTGAGGGAAAGCAATCAGCGTCCAGCAACTCAGATGGATATGCCGACTCAAAAGTGTCACGGAGACCCCTGACCACTGAATCCCCCAGCTTGGGTGGAAAAGTATCCGACCAAGAGCCTCCACTGTCCAATGAAGGAGGGGGGCCTGAAATAACCTGAGCTGAAGGGGCACCTGGACCGACCGCTGCCATGCATTTCGTCCAAAGCAAACGAAGGCTAGCAACAGTCCGGTTGGCCTGCAGTTCACTCTCCAAAACACCGGCCTCTGTCAGTGTGGTCGGCAGATCATCCAAATCAGTGCAAATGAAAGCAAATAAAGCAATGTTCCATTCCGCTGCCAATACATCGATAATAGCTGCAGGGACATTGCATGACTTGGCCAGGTCCACAAAGCGCTGCTCTGGAAAAACAGCGCCCGCCTGAATATCCACCATGACGAGGTCGAGGAAGTACCTGCCAGGGAAAGAAAGCAAAAGGGGAAAAGAAAAAAACACGCAAGAACACCCGGTGCCCTGATATGCGGACCGGCCGTGATGGTAAGCAAAACACCCCGAAGATCAGGGTTGCCGAAAGGAAATAAACCGAAAGAGTATAGTCCGTAAGCGCAGACTGTGAAAGCAAGAAAGAAGTATAGTCCGTAAGCGCAGACTGAGAAAGCATATGCTTTTAAATGGTAGTCCGTAAGCGCAGACTAAGCATATGTTTCTTTTAAGTCAGGCTGCTGACTTTTGTTTGCATGGCTGCTGAGCCAAGCAAAGCAGGTTCAGGCTGCTGAACCTATGGCCAGGTTGAGATGTTGGGCAACCACCTCAAGGGGGGGAAGGCGTTGGGCATCCGCCTGGCGTTGGGCAACGCCTCCTGGCCATTTGTGGGGGGGTCAATGCGCAACCCCCCCGTGGGTCAATGCGCGTACCCACTGGGGCTCTGAAAAGAGACCCTGAGCAAATTGGGCTCTGAAAAGAAACCCAAAGCTCAAGCGTTTTTTTCGGCATGCGGCCGAGACGGTATGGCCGAATGCGCCGACCATCCGTGAAGCGGCACTGGGTTGAAAAACCCAGTGCAAAGCAGGCTCGGACATTCGAGCAAGCAAAGCAAGGAGTGAGCGACTCCTGCCCGAATGTGGCCGTGCAATTCCGAACATTGACCAAAACACCAAAGCAACAAAAGAACACCAACGCCCACACAAGCATCATGCGGCCCGGGGCGAAAGCGGAAAAAGAAATAAAAATCAGGTGTAGCCTTCACCTTTCAGCTGCTGCTTCAGCTTCTGCCAGCAGTACCGGCAGCGATGGCGGGTGTGCCGAGCGATGTCCGCCCGGTTCTCAAACAATCTCCCGCACGTGGCGCTTTGGCAGTCGTCGCAGCGCCCTTGGCACCTGTAGACGAGCTGCTCAAGCACTTGGTTGCCGGGCCCATCCAAAGCAGGCGCCTGGGGTGTCTCTTGGGTCGGCTCTGTCTGCGTGGGAGCCAAAGGAGGTTCCGAAGCAGGTTCATCCTGCTTGACTCCTTTCCATTTGCCCCATGAGTCATCGCTCTGGGTGTGGTGGCCCCACTTGTCCCACCTTCTGGTCCCCCAGGAAGTGTCCGAAGCAGCGGCACTCCCGTACCAGGACCAGTCCTCTGGAACTTGGTCCACCTTGACCTCCTCCGCCGAAGGCTGCACAGGTTCCGGTTGAGGGGGATCCGAAGCAGGTTCGGGGACTTGCGCTGCCTCCTCGGGCGGCTGGTCCGTGGTCTCCCGAAGGTCGGGTCGGAGCACAAGAGGCGGCGGCTTGGACTCTTCCACCATCACGCTAGTGACCGCATGAAGCAGGCGAGCACGGTGGCCAGAGTCCATCGAGAGGAAAGCTGACCTCAAAGCACCGGGTGCGGGCGTCGCCACTGCCGGGGCTGGCACAGACGAAGCAGCGGAAACCAATTCAAATTCTGAGAGAAGATTGGTTGGCTCGGGGGGGCTCACCACTTCAAAAGGGGAGCTCCCCCCAGCACTTGCTGAGCTAGGCTCCACCCGGGCTTCCGGGGTGTCTGTTGAAGCAATCCCTGCACTGGCATGTGGCAAAAACATGGTCAGCATACGTGGCGCTGGAGGCGCAACTCCGTCCAAGCACACCACGGGCTCTTGGATCGGGTGTTGAGCTCCCCGGTGCAGAGGGGTCAATGGCCGCCATCCTGACAGGATTTTCTCACGCACAAACTGCTGAGCAAGCAAAGCAGGGAAAACATCATCCCGACTATAGAGACGAGGTGTTCGCCCGTCTGTGATGCCCCTGTGCCAAACGGGATTGTTCCTTGTAGTCCAGCTGGGCTAACCAGGAAAGCATGGTGGCTTTACAGGAATGAACCGTGTAATTCAAGGTCTGCTGAGGTGAGAGCCCAATAAGTTTTGCCAGGAAAAAGCGAAGCCCTCCCAGCACCTGAGAAGATGTCAGGGGCAGGAACTCTTCGCCGGATGCACCTGCATCAAAGAAGATGCAGTCTGGCTCAAAACCTGGCGCCTCCAAGACCATTGGCTGTTTCCAAAGAACCCCAAACCAAAAGAAGCAAAGGGGACCCCGGTGCGACAGGTCTTGGTGCGATAGCTGACAGCCCGAAGGACATCTGAGGTAAAAAGAATAGCTTGCCATTGCACATGTTGTGCATCCGAGTACCGCAGTGAGCTCCATATGGCTAAAAGCAAGGCGCCTGCCACGGAGCGCATACGATCAGGGCCTGAACGATCCAGGACATACTGCTCGAGGTGTACCACGAAAGCAAGGGGCAGTGGGCATGCTTCCTTCCGCTCGTGATCAAGCGGCTGAGTGGCCACCCTGAAAATACCCGAATATGTATCCGGAAAACGGAGCCCCAGCGTCTTGACACCCCAGCGCAATGCCTTCAGTGTGTTCAGTGGGCAATTTGACGGTCCCGAGTCCCCCTCGGCCATGGAAAGCAAAGCATCCATAACCTGAGCCGAGGTCAAGGAAACAAGATCCAACTGCAAATCCCTGAGCACATGAAAGAAAGAAAGCAGGGAGTGCAAGTACCTGAGCAGGGTGGTATCGCTGCATGAGGACAATAGCTTGTCCACAAGGAAAGTGGAGTAGCGGCTGAACTCTATATCTGCCAATACAGTACTAATCGGATGAAGCAAGGATGCCAGCTGCTGCCATAAGAGTCTGATCTTTGGCCCATTGCTGGCATGCACATCTGCTTGACGTACCAAAGCACTGTTTGAGGGCCGGACCGCCGGTGGCGCCGCAGTGTAGGGCCCAGGCCGCGCATGCTGAGTATTTGGCAAAACAGAGGACTGCTGAATACCCTGCAACACCTGCGGGACCGCACGGAACTCTGAGGGGTACCTGGAATACAATTGCGCAGACTGAAAAACAGGCTTTGGCAGTGGAGTAGCCTCCCGTGAAACCCGAAAGCTGGTTGGGCCCCAAACGGGCGCAGGAACAGGATTGTCGCATCTGGGCATCCAGGAAGGCCTCACAGGCGAGGGCCCAGCCACGCCATCTAGTCGAAAAGGAGCCAATTCCCGTCCATGCGGCGGAAAAGCAGGTCTGGCGGCCTGCTTAGGATGTGCCTGTAAAATGGGTGTTGAACTCCTTCGCGAACGCCAAGGCATAATAGTGAGCAACTGCCAATGTAGACTCAAGTACACCAAAGAACCAGGCAGTCAATGATGTGCAAAAACCACCGAAGTGCAACCCAAGGAAATTGCAATGCAAAGCACAGCCGAAAATTCCCAAAATACGAATGCCAAGCAATGTATAATGGAAAATCGCGTTCAGTCTCAGGCGCAGAGTGTCAAAACGCTCAGCCTGAAGTTCCCTGTTGGATTGCAATGTTTGTCCCAAAACCAGGACGTGCTGTTGAAGCAACGTAACCTGTTCCACCAAGAGGGCCAGCTGATCACCGTGGTTGTCCTCAGTTCCAATCAGGATCCTCAAGAAATTCAATACGATCAGGCTGATCCATCCATGGCAGAAAATCAAGGAGCAAGTAGCTATGATGTCACTTGGTCCAAAATGGCACATACATGTGTGCATGTGCCATGGAAAACAGGAGTGAGTAAACACACTTACAGTACCTGGCAGGGCAATGTCCGCGTGACAACGCACGCTTGCGGCTGTGAGCAGCCTGTTGCTCAGGGACCGCACTTTTTTGGTCAGAGCGGCTTGACGTTAAGCGGCTGGCTGACGCAGCCAGTTTTTCTGGTTGCCAGGGCGAAGACGGCCATTTGGTCGCAACGCATGTTGGGATGCAAAAAAGGCTTAGCTAAGCAGTGCTGGAGGCAGCTGCCAGGTGTTCCGGGCGCCAGGGCGCATCAATCGGACACAGCTGAATGCCTTGGCCTGACATTGCCAGGCCCGCAGGGCTGAAGCGTATGCGACTTTCAGGGCGATGGCTGAATCGGGCCAACCGACCTCTGCTGAGATCGTCTGCCCAATCATTGCGCCTTCCTGGAACGTGCGTCGGCTGCAGCAGCACATTGTGAGCGTGAGCCCAGAAGGCTGTTAACTGCACGAAAAGTTGCAACGGCCAGGAGGTCGTGAACAACTTGTTAAGTCTTGCTTCCGTTGCGGAATTGTCAGTGCCTGAAGGCATGCTGAACGAGTAGTGCCCACCACCAATGTGGCTGGGTTGCTTGCAGTAGTGCTAACTGCGCCAGCGTCTCGAAACATGCGATGTACCGCTGTCCAGGCTTGACAAGGCAAGGCCACACGGACCGTATGTCCCGCATGTTCCAGGTTTCGGCAAACCAAACCACTTGAGAGGAGCTGATTGCCCAGCCCCCTATCCCTACCAAGTCGTCTTCGGCACACGCATCCGCGGCAGCCAGTGCTTGCAGCTGGTGTGGCCGTGCCAAGGGCTGAACGGGTGAGCGCTGAAAGCACAACGCCAGCCATGCAAGGCATTGCTGGCTTGACTTGGAAAGGCTAGTGTATGGGTTATTTGGGTCCGTGATGTGTACCCACGTGGGTTTGCTGCACGCGGGATGTCCTGAAAATTTCCAAGATTTTGGAGCCCGCTGTGATCCACAGGCCGGGAAGGCTATTGCTGGTTTTCTGAAGGCTGACCACATTTGAGGTGGTATTGAGTGCATCGAGCCTGGCGGGCTGTTGAGGTCCAAGTATAATGGCGCTAGCCAGGATCTCAGATGCAGCGCAATGCTGGTGGCCCAAATGAGCAGGCCTACGCACTGTTCGAGTGTTTTTCGGAGTACCCGTTTGCTCCCCAGCAGTGCTTTGATCAAGGCGTCCAGCTTGGTCAGTTTAGCGGACACGAGCTGAATATCTCCCAGCCGCACCAAACAAGGCTGTCCTGAAACTGTGCCTTTTTCCATGAAATTGGCGCCGCAATGGAGCAAAAGAAAAGCACCACCAAGGCAAACATATCTGGCGCGCTATCTCGGAAGAGTGCACACAGAAGGTCGTCCACGAAGAGGAAGGCTTTGTGGGGCTTCCAAGCCAACAACCCATGCACCTGGCGAAGCAGAAATGCGCCAGCGCGCTGCCACCAGAATGCCGAGAAACGGCCTCCAAAATGGCACACTCTATAGTGATAGAGTTTTCCCTGAAAGGCGAATAGCAGAAGGCCATGCTCTTCAGGGCGGACCTGCACCTGTTTGTGTGCGGCTTTGAAGTCAATGCTGGCGCCCACAAAGGCTCCTGGAGTGTCCTCCGGCTGCGTGGACAGCGCCAGGTCCGATGCCATTGGCAGGCTCAGGCGCTCTGGCAGATGGCATCTTGTATTCACATGGCACACGGTGCTGTCCAGGACAAGGCGCGGCTCTTTCCCTTCTGCAAAAACAACGTTTAATTTTCCTACGGCAATGCCTAAAGGCAATTTTTCACGAGCTTCGGCAATGCGAAGGCCGGTTTCCGCAATCCAGTTGTTGGCAATTTCATTGCGCAGCAAGCTGTGCACGGTGTCTGGTTCGTCCTCCGCCATCTTCCAGTTGCCCTCACAGATTTCCAGATCTGGCGGCAAGGTGGAGTCTGGCTTCTTTGCCGGCTCCCGTTGGCACCCCATGTTGCAGAAATGGCAGCAGGGCCATGTCTGGGTCACCCCAAGAGTTGGCCAAGGCCTGCAGCAGGCGGAGTCTGTACGGCTGGAGGGCAGGGCAATTGTAGAGCCGTGTAAGCTAAAGTGGCCACCTCCAGGTTTTCGGACGGTGGCAGTCCGGAGAGCTGCTCCTGACGTGCGCCAGGATTCGCGGCACCAATTTGCGCTCATGCATCCAATGCAGCCAGGGCCTGGCGACTGCTTGCAGTGGGTGTTCTGGCTTGGGATAGCACCAGTCTGCGGAAGAGTGCATTCCTGCTCCGTCGCAGGTCGGAAGCCTGCAAGGCGCCAGTGTGATGGTCCTGGAGATTTCGGAGTGCAAAGCCAGTGTTTGTTTGAAGGAACCCGTTTTGCTGACCCTTCCTATGCCTACCTGGCCAGGGAAGGCGGGTATTCCGCGGTCAGAGTGCTGAGGTATACCCCTTGTTCTTTCACGCCTGCAACGCTTCGGTGCTTGTATGAGTGATTGCAGCGGGCCTCCAGGGCCTGTGTTTTCGAACTGTTGCAGCCGAAAGCCCATGATTTGGAGAAGGCTTTATTGTGCCTGCAGGCGTCTACCCACACCAGGGCGCATTGGTGATCGCGTAGCATTTGGAAGTTAGCCTCTTCCAGCCAGGACATGGCTGAGGGCGGTTGTTCCCAGATGCCTACGCCTCGCTTGGAGACCACTGCTCTGAACAGGGCTCTGCCGCGGTCGTGAATGGTCTTGCTATCCAGCAGTTTCTTACGCTGCGAAGGCCAAAGGCCGGGGACCCCGTTCATGTACTGCGGCGTTCTCAAGGCTTTGGGCCCGCCAGGGCGTAGTTTGAGCCTAAGGCGGGGCAAGCATTATCAGGGCCACGATTCCTGACCAACAGAGTCTGAGAAGGGCTTCGAAGACTTCGTTGTCCAGTATGTCGTGCGCAGTGTCTCCATCCAGATCAAAGGGCTCAAAGCAGTCAAGGCCAAGGCTAATGGCTGCCGATGTCACCGGGCGCAGCCTACCTGCAAACACGTCCAAAAGGAGCCTCTTTGAGGCTGAATGCAACGGTGATTCCGATGTGCTTGCCTGGGCGGGCGTGCGTGGCCTTGGCGATGTGCCTGGCTCGTTACGGCGCGCGCAGGGCAGGGCGTCTTCCACCGGCATAGGCAATTGTGAAAATGGCGGGGTGCTTTTGCTGGCAGCCCACTATGGCACACACGTGGGCGAAACGGCACTGGTCGTTAGTGCAAAGGCCTGCCAGCTGCCGTCCCACGCGTGCAAAGGCGTGTCCGGTGCAAGGCCCAAGTGCTGCAGATCGGCCTGGGCTCGTGAAATCCGGATGAGGGCTGTGGGGGCCAGTCACAAGCTCCGCCTCTGCGGCTTGGAAGGCAGAGCCTTGGCTTGGGCGGCTTGTCGGGGCAGCCTCCTGCTTTGCTGGCAGGGCGTTGCTTGGCAAATCTGGAGCGACTGGCCACTGCGCTGGGGCGTTCCCCGGTTCGGCTGGCAGGGCGTCGAGCGGCGTCTGTGGCGCGGCTGTGTCATTGCCAGCGGGGCGTCCGAAGGCAGCTTGGGCGCAAGCTGATCGGCCCAAGGCACTCTCACTAAGGGCGGCTCTTCTGTGCAAGGCTCTGGAAGGTCTTGCATGGGCGCCCCTTCAGGCGGCAAGGTCGAGGACTCGGCATGCCGGACCAGGTGCCTTCATCTTCGCCAGACTTGATGGGCATCGTCGCCAGCATGACAGAGGAGAACCAACCCGCCTTGACCGCCATGCTGTCGGCCCTACGTGACCGGACGGCCTCGAGGTCCTCGCCCTTGCCAGAAGCCGCCCTTCCCGGGGCGAAAGGATGAGGCCAGGCAAGAGCTGGCGTGGCGTCACGCTGCTAGATGGCTGCGAACGCTACGCGATGGCGGCCAACACGAGCGCACACACACTTCTGCAAGTCTGGGGCACGTGATAACAGGGCTGCTGGGGGTCCGCAGCATAGGCCTGGTACACAGGCCAATCCAGGGCGATGATGAAATGGCGTCATTGCAGCACACAAGCTGGACCAAGGCCGCGGCAAAATTATAGCCTGAGTTGGCGAACTGGCACTGAAGGTCAGTGTATGTCAAAGCAAAAAACTCAAAACTGCTCTTTTTTCTAGTCCTGTGAGCCTTGCGAAGTAAGATCCACTGGTTCGTGGGCATGGGTCTCCAAGGCTGGCAGCACAGGCAGCGCCGTCTGAAGGCGAATTCAAGGTCTTCAAGGCTGGAAAGAACGGCATTCAAAAGGCGGGTTGTTGTGGGAGCAGCGCAGGCATGCAGAAGTGAGACTAAGGCGGTCTCAGAATGCTCATGCCAGCGATGCTGCGTTGCGAAGTTCCTGAAGTTAGGGTCACTGGCAGCTGTAAGAAGGCCTCTGGCAGGTTGGCCCCCTGCGGCTCGGTCAAGAAAGTATGCCGTAGGTTTGATCCAATCAAAGGCGGAGGCGAACTCGTGGCTCTGGTTTGCATGGCATATGACAAACGTGCACAGTGTCCAAAGGCGGGCGAAGTGTACTGTGCCCTCGTGAAGGCCAGTGCGCAGGATGATGAAATCCAAGTAAAGGCGAAGATGATTCAGCCGGGCAAGTTTAATTTGCCTAGCGAAGGAAGTGTCTGCCCAGCACGCAAGTAGGCTGATCCATTGCTCCAGTAATTCAGGGCAGGGCCGAACGTCTCTAGGAAAGCGCCATCACCAAGGGCTGTAGTGTCCATGCAAACTGTGATCAGTGCAAGGGCGTCATGTGGCTAAGGCTCTAACCGGTTTGCATCGACCTGGCGGGGGCTTCACTGCGTTGGTAGCTTCAGAGTCATCGAGCATGGCATCAAAGCTGTGCTGCTGGCACGCCATTGTTTTGGCAAAGTGCGGTGCCTCATTAAGCTAAGGCGTAGTAAGCGAAGGACAACCAGTGCTGTACAATTTCCACAAGGCACGACAAGGCACGAATGCTTTCGATCAGGGTCAATGTGACAAGGCATACGGCAGTGACGTGGCAAAGGAACTTAATTCGGAGAAGGACAGTGTAGAATTCGTCCATCATGATGTCGAGGTCGCAATGGCTTCTGGCGATTGTGGTGTGGATGGCATCTAAAGTGTCCTCACACTCCATGGCACTGAAGGCAAGGCGTTAGGTTGGAGGCGGGCGAGCACTGTGGCCGTGCAAGGCTGCTCCGGGTGAACCAGGACCGCAGAGAGGCTACAACAGCTTCGTGCCTCTGGGGCCCATGAACCAGCTGCAGGTGGACCTGGCCGACATGAAGGCCTTCGGGGGCAAGCCCTACCCCTTCATGCTGGTGGCCATCGACGCTGACCAAGAAAGTGGCCGCGGAGCCGCTGAAGGACCGTCTTGCGAGCACCACCGCGCAGGCCCACGTACTCCAGGATCCTGGCGGGGAAGGTCTCGTCGCCGAGCTTGCCCAGCTGGCCCATCACCTCGATGGCCTTGGCGCGCGCCGCTGCCGAGAGCGCGCTCAGGTCCCTCTCAGGGTCCTTGGACTTGCCGGCCACGTCGAAGAGGGCGTGCGCCGTTCAGGTTCGCCTCGGCCATGGCGTGGAGCGGGGCTCGAAGATCTGCACCATCACGGAGTCGGTGTCCGTGAAGAGCAGCCTCATCTTCGGGAAGAGCCTCCTCATGTGGAGGTAGTAGGCCTTCTCCATCATGAGCTTGGAGAGCTGCAGCGTGCGGGCGCCGACTTGGGCGGGCACGCTCATGCAGGCCTTGCTGCGGTCCGTCTTGAGCGTCTCCACGAAGGCCAGGAACCCCTCCGAGTCGTTGATCTGGAGCTCGAAGTTCGTCACGGAGCTCTTGCCCACGGCCCGCTAGAACTTGGCCGGGTCCACGTAGGCGTTCGTGTTCCTGAACTTGTCGGGGTTCATGCAGCAGCGGCCGAAGATGGCGTTCTGGGTGAGCTTCACCACCTTCTCGGCGACCACGCTCCCCGCCGTCTTGAGCTGCCACCGCTCGCTGTGCTTGAGCTCCATGAAGCCCGCCATGAAGGGGCTGCAGGCGAAGCGGTAGGCCCTGTGCAGCCTCCAGACCCTGGCGCCCAGCACGTCCCGCAGGAACTTGAGCCGCTTGCTGTCCACGCCCTCCTCCACGTGCATGCCAAGGAAGGGCACGAGCTTCTCGCAGGGCGACGGGGAGAGGCCGAGGCGCTCCGCCATGTCCGCGGTGCGCGGCCCGTACAGGCCCTTCCCGACCTTCATGCGCGCGGGGGGAGCCCAGTCCAAGTGGTCGTGCAGCTCCGGGGGGAAGTCGTAGTCCCCGAGGAGCAGGTAGCTCACCTCCTCGGCGTCGGACTCCCAGTTCAGGCTCGAGAGGCACGTCTCGTGCAGCCAGCTCAGCCTCGCCGCGTTGTCTTCGGGCAGGGCGACCGCCACGCAGGGGCCGTTGGGCATGGGCAGCGTCATTGCGGCCGGGTACATGGCGTTGAAGTCCAAGTACAAGATCCAGCTGACGGGCTCCTTGGGGTTGTAGTCCTCCTCGCCCAGCTCGGGGTTGTTGGCTTGAGCGAAGGGCTGGAAGATGCAGCTCAGCCCGCCCATGACGGAGGCCCGCACGTCCTTGAAGGAGTCCCGGTAGCTCTCCATCACGTCCGCCAGGGCCAGGACGTCGGTCCATGACGTTGGCGGTGTTGACGGCCAGCCGGTGGTTTTGTGCGCTCACCGCCTTCCCCGCCAGCACGCTGTCATAGCAGTGCTGCTCCACACCGCGGGCATCTCCCACGCCTCGGCGCCGCAGAAGTGCTCGAAGGGCATGGGCAGCTTGCGCAGGATGCAGTCCCACGCCTGCTCCAGGTCGCAGCGTGCGCAGCTGCAGCTCGGGGTGAAGCGAGGCCATCAAAAAAAAGAGCTCCGGCAGCTGCTTGTGCGTGCAGGCCCTGAGGTCGTCGATCATGCTGGCCAGGCTCGTGGGGAAGACGTTCATGCTGTCCACAAACCTCAGCGGGCCCCAGCTCATCTGCAGGCACTTCTCGCCCGACTTGCAGAGGACTCGGAGGCAGAGGTGGCTGTAGTCGCCCTGCTTGATCGCGGCCTGCTGGAGGGCGCACCAGCCGGTGAGGGGCTTTGGCGCGGCCTTGGCCTTGGCCTTGGGTGCGGCCTTTGGCGCAGCCTTGGCCATGGGTGGGCCTCTCGGGCTCGCTTCCTTCTGCCTCGCTCTCGGTGCCCTCGTTGTCGCTGTCCTCGCCGAGCTCTTCGCGCGGTGCCCTGCTGACAGGAGAGCCCATCGTGGCGATGTAGCGCAGCAGGAAGTGGAAGTCGTAGCCGCCCCCGTTGTGAAAGACCACTGGGATGGTCTTGGGCGTCTGGGCCGCGTTGTTGCAGGAGTGGCACAGCGCCCCGAGATACTGCCCGGTGCCGTGGCAGTGGTGGAGCTTCTTCTCGGCGGTCTCGAAGGACGCGAGGCACTCCCTGCAGTGAGTGGCGGCCCTGTGCTCCAGCTCCTCCCGCCGGGTCATGCTGACGGGCCTAGTTCGGCGTCTCCAGGTGAGGTAGTGGTCGGCCAGCTTGAGAAGGTCGTTCAGCATGGCGCGGACGGCGTGGTACTTGTCGCTGTCCCGCTCGTGGTGCGTGAGCCTCAGCCTCAGCTCCTCGCATGGCACGTAGCCGCAGCGGCCGACGGCGACGTAGCCGCGACGGTCTGGCGCGCCGGCTGCTGCTGCGCTATGTGGACCGTCGGGGCGGGCGTGCTGTAGACCTCGAGGTCTGCGTAGCACGTCAGGGGCGCGAGCTCTGCGGAGGCCTTGCCCCTGTACTTCTCGGGCCCAGGCAGCGGCACTTTCCGAGTGCGCTCGGCTATCTCTCGATAGCACTGGGTGGCGCGGCGGCGCTGCCACGAGGCCTTCATGGTGAAGCGGGCCATGCGCCTCGGGCACTTGTACTCCATGCAGCCGCCGGTGTTGGCGGGCGTGGCTCCCAGCGTCAGCCCCTGCCTGCCGGCCAGCGCCTGGAAGTTGTGGATCAGGCTGTAGTGGCCGCTGTGCAGGAGAAGCAGCACGGTGCGCCCGTGCCGCTCGGGGCGCGCTGTTGGAGGACGTGGTAGTACTCCAGCCCGTCCGTCCACAGGGTCTGCTGCCACACGAAGACGAAGACCTCCACGCCCGGCGTTGCGGAGCTCGAAGGCCTCGATGTCGTCGAAGTTCACGGGGCGGTCCGTCGGCAGGCCTGAGAAGTCCACCCCCGCGTCGGCCAGAGCGGGCTGCCAGCCCGGGGGGCGCGGTCCTCGGCGGCCGGCCAGCTCGGGGTAGAAGAAGGAGCCCGAGCAGCTTGCGGCCTTTGACCGCTGGTGCTTGTTGAGCCCTTCGACCCCGAGGCAGTGGGCGAGGACGCACCACATGAAGCAGCGGCGGTCCTCGTTCTGAGGGTTCCAGATGGCCTTCTTCTTGGCCAGGGTCTCGGGCAGCTCCTTCCAGCAGCCTCCCGCCTCGTTGGGCGCGGGCATGTCGGCCAGCTGCTGCGAGGGCGCGGTCAGCAGATACGCTGCCGTGATGCCCACGACGGTCCAGTCGGACTCGGGGAAGCGGAGCGCTTGAGCGCGACCTCGAACTTCGTCCTGATGGCCGCCATCATGGTTCCGGCGCGGGCCGACGGAGACGCGGGCCTCACGATCCACGGCGCCAGCCTGAGGAAGTAGAGCGTGAGCTCCACCCTGTCC
>CAUJNA010001606.1:0-65644 GCA_963377175.1 Effrenium voratum | reverse complement strand
GCCCGGTGAGCGCCTCTCCTGGGAGCAAGAAATCCCCGAGACGGATCTTTCCGCCTCCAGCCCGGTGAGCGCCTCTCCTGGGAACGAGAAATCCAAGTGTAGCAAGGATCCATAGCTCAATCGGAAGAGGCGTTGCAGCTCTGAAGCTAGGAGGCCACGGGCTCGATTCCACCCGAGACGGATCATCGCCGAGAGACGGGTCTTTCCGCCTCCAGCCAGGTCGTCCTCGACGAAGCGGGTTCCTCCGTAGCCCTGGTACATCCGAGCAAGTCGCACATCCTCGTCCGTGGCCTCGGCGGGAGTGCGGAAGCCTTCCTCTGGAATCGCCCTCAAAGGCGTATGCTGCAGAGGCTGCGGGTTGGGGTCCTCGCTGGACTGCACGAAGTCGTCCAAGTAGAAGTGGCTAGTAGTAAGGAAAGACAGCCTATAGGGACCAATTCTTTTTCGGATTTGGGTCCCCAAACCCTGCAAAACAGCCAAATTCTTCAACCAGCTGAACGTTTTTCCGATGTCACCGGTCTTTGTCACCACTCCGTTTTTTGTGCAAAAAGCGCTCAAAACGGTCAACTCCGAAAAGCGCGTTTTTTCGTGTCAGACGTCGAAAGTGGCGCCTGAGCCTCCAAGTTCGCTCGTTTTCCGCCGAAAACCGGCTCCGTTCGCCGTGCTCCGAAATCCGTTTTCTGCCCCGAAAAGCCTGCGAATTCCAGCCCGCTGAGGTCGTCGCCGCTTGTCACCGCTTCGTCACCACTCGCTTTTTGGGCGCAAAAGTGCGCAAAACCGGGCCCAGTTCCCGAGCTCCTTCTCCGCAGGGTTTTTCGCGGCCCGACAGCCCGCCGAGGACCAGGCTCGGAGTCCGACAGCCCGCCGAGGTGGTCCGTCAGCCCGCCGAGCTTGTCACCACTGAAGTCACCGCTCCGTCCGGCTCCGTTTTTGGTGCAAAAAGCGCTCAAAACGGTCGAGTCCGAAGAGTCCGTTTTTCGTGTCGGACGGCGAGTGGGATGCCTGAGCCTCCAAATTCGCTGGTTTTCGGTCGCGAACTCCAGACAACCACTTTGCTCAGTTTTCCGCTTTCGGCCCGGAAAAGCGGCGAATTCCAGCCCACCGAGCACCGCTTGTCACCGCTTCGTCACCGCTCTCTTTGGGGCCGAAAAGTGCGCAGAAAAGCGAAGTCGGAATTCCGACCTTGCTCCATACCAAAGTCGGCACTAACGGAGTTGGTTTTCAGCCCGAAAAACCCAGGCGCGGGCCTGGTGCGGGCCTGGCGCGGCTGGTGCGGGCCTGGTGCGGGCCTGGTGCGGGCCTGGTGCGGGCCTGGTGCGGGCCTGGTGCTGCCTTTCAGTCAATCCTGTTGCGAGCGCAGGATTGTCCCACTCAATCCTGTCGTCAGCGCAGGATTGCTCCGCTCAATCCTGTCGCCAGCGCAGGATTGCCCCGGTGCACTACCAGCAGCTCGGGCTTGGAGCTGTTCTTGCCCGAGCACAGCCTCGTGATGGAGCCGGCCCTGCTGTAGAGCTCCCAGGCCTCAGGCACATCGTTGATGCTCACCAGGAAGGGCAGACCGCTTGCGAAGAGCGCGTCTCGGAGCTCCGAGTGGAAGGCCAGGTCATGCCCCCGCCTCCTCGTGCCATAGTAGTTCATGCTGCGACCTGGGAAGATGTAGGGAGGATCGGCATATATGGCCTGTCGGGGTGCCTGGCGAGGCAGAGCGCGTGCGTCCTGGCATCGCACGGTCACATTCCCCGGCGGGCGCTGCATACGCCGCATGCTGCTCAGCCCCAGTGGCCGCTGCTGTGTGAAGGAGCCCCACTTTCCCGAGAAGCTGTTGCGCAGCAGGACGTATGAGCAGGCAGCCCGACGCCCGGCGCGGCCTCTCTGAGTGCCTGGCAGAAGGTGACTGAAGTGGAAGCGCCTGTCTACCTTGCGCCCCGCCAGGCGCAGCAAGGAGCGCAGGAAGACCGGGTCTTGTCTCAAGTAACAGCGGTGCAGGTTTGCGACGGGCTCGAAGGCGTCGACGCCGCGCACCTTCAGGGCCGGACGCCGGGTTGCGAGGTAGTACTCCAGCTTTTCAGAGCCGAAGAAGGGAGAGTGAAGCACAGCGACGTCCCCCAGCAGCCGGTCCGCGTGTGGAGCTAACCAGGATTTACTTCCCATGTACTTCAGCCGCATCAGCCTTTTAGTTTCTGGGGGACTAAGCTCCTTACGCTGCGCCGCCGCAGTCGCCGCACTGATGCCGCAGCCGCGCATGTTCGCAGACCGACGCGCCGCCGCAGTCGCAGCACTGGTACCGCCGCCGCCCATGCTCGCAGATCGACGCGCCGCCGCAGTCATGACACCGGTACCGCCGTCGCCCGTGCGGGCACTTCTTCACAGGTCGGCGCACAGGCGTCATCGCTGAACACTCTTGGTGTTTTCTTACACGTCCCGGCAAGCGGCGACGCAAATGAACGTGCCAGAATAGAGGCAGCTGTGTAGCTGTGAGTTGTTTAAAACCCACAGGCGCCAGCCCGCCCGCCGCGGCAGAGACCACCGGAGGCCTGCAGGATGAACGCGCAGCCAATCCAGCACTGGCAACGAATTTGACAAGTAAGGCAAAAGGAGGAATGGGGAAGATCAAGCTGTTTCCTACGACTGAGTATAGCAGCAAGCAGCCCTCGGACCCCGTGGTGCCCCTGGTGCCACGCACGGGCATTTCCCTCGGCCCCAGCAAGTCCGGCAAAACCGTGGCGCTGATCAGCCTCATCCTGGAGCAGTATCGAGGCGTCTTCGAGAAAATCTACATCTTCAGCCCAAGTGTCAACATCGACGACGGCTGGATCCCCGTCAAGAAGTACGTCGAGCAGGACCTTGTGGTGAACACGGAGAAAGAGCAGGCCTACTGGGACGAGTGGGACGAGGCTGCGCTGCGGAGCATCATCCAGAGGCAGCGTAAGATCACCGAGACGTCCAAGAAGTTGGAAATGAAGAAACTCTACCAGGTGCTTGTCGTCATCGACGACTTCGCCGACACCCCGCAGCTGCATAAGGCCCACGGCGCCCTGGACACGCTCTTCATCAGAGGCAGGCATTTGCAGATCAGCCTGGACCTTAGGAGGGATTGGACTGTCGTGCTTCTGGTTCAACTTGACCAGTCCTTTCAAGAACCTGAAAGTCCTCCTCTCCTTAGATCGGCGGGCGTCCTTCCACTTACCTGCCGAGTTCTCCTGCCAGGGCGATTTCTTCTTCTTCTTGCCTTTCTTGCCCTTACCTTTTCCTTTGCTTGCTTCCTCGGGCTTCTCCTCAGCTGCTGCAGGGGCCTCCTCTGCTGTTGCTTGGGGCTTGGGCCTCCTCCTCCTCAGCTGCTGCTGCTGCTGGTGCTGATGCTGCCTTACTGCTTGCTGCTGGCGGCTGCTCGCCAATCACCCCAGGCCTCTGAGTCAGATGCCCCTTCGGTTGATCTATTGGTGATCCAACCTTTCGGTGGCTTTAGGCTCTGGGACTTTATCCTGCACCTCCTCTGCTTTCTTCTTCTTCTTTGGCGGCTCCTCCTTCTCTTGCTCCTCCAAAAGCTTGGCTAGGATCCTCCCTGTCTCAGCTGCTTGTTGAGCAACTGTGTCCTCACCGGACGACCAGTCCGGGCCTGAAGCCAATTCCTTTGGCTCCACCTCAGCACCTCCTAGTTGCGGCTCTTCGCGTGGCAGCTCTGCCACTCCTCCGGCCTCTGCCGGGGCCTCGGGTGGTTCGGCCTCTGGCACGGCCTTACCACCCTTTCCGCGTCCTCCGCGGCCTCCCCGCCTCCAAGGCGGTACTGGTTCTCGCCCTCTACTAGCGAAGTACCAAATTGAGCTCTTAGGTCCCTCTGAACCTTTACTGCTCCCCGCTACCATGAAAATCTGATTGGCCGCTACGGAGCGCCTTATTTTCTTGAGCCAAAATATATCAACAGTCGTCTCTGTACAGCTGAGCTTGACATGCTTGGCTCCATGCGTATTGGGCTATACATTTCAACATTAGGGAAACTGCAGCGGGAGTAGCGCGGGGAGCGAATGGCGCCAAGCCTTGTTTCTGTTAAAACCCTCTAGGCCCCGTGCCGAAATTGGGTAGCTGTTCTGAGGTCCTTGTTGGTGTTGTTTCCCAAGTTCCATTGATCGCCATTTGGCTCAAGACACATTTGAGGTTCAAGATCCGATGTGCAACCGCATATATTCGTGATCGGCATTGATAGCGGAAAACACTTCGCTTGCGCTGCGTTTGTCAGGACCACTGTTGAGACCTTCATTCCTTTTCCCTTACAACGTTTACACGGGTTCGGCTATAACGGCATCGTCCGTATACACCTTTCTACGTGGTTGGTATTACAGCTTGAGGGTTCGGTGCACAGCGTCCCACGGGACGTCACCTTGCCGTCTCTTGACAGGTTATCAGCCGTAACGACAAGCTCTACACTGGACAGGGAGACAGCTGGTTTATTGCGGGTACAGGGACAATAAAGGAACGATAACCTACACAGTACAATGGCATCTTCAGCGAGCCCAAGTACTGCAACTTTTGGGAACAGCAGCTCAGAGGGATCCAATGGATTGATGGCTCTTCCTGCGGTGATGGATATGATCGCAGATTCACAGGATGAACCTGGGAGCGGAGGATCCGCGCTATTCAGCGACATATCTACTCCCACGAGATCATGGAAGCAGATCGATATTCGTCAGGAATCGAAACAAAGAGAATCCCCACCGAGGAGATCATCATCTTCACCTGCGACACCACGGACGTCGCAGAAGGGCGTGAGATCGACGTCGAAGGGTGGGAGGTCAAAATCACCCACCAGTGCGGAGTTTCGCGCCGCGGTCAAAGAGAAGAATAAGATGGAGGTGGAGATCGGGGAGTATCAAAAGACACTTGATGAAATGTCGGCAGCCATGGCGAATCTTCATCAGGAGGATTATGGGAGCACCATCCGGATCCAAGAGCTGGAGAGAAGATGCGAGATTGCTAGTAAGCAGTCAGGGCATCTAGTGAGTCACCACCAACAACACATGGCTGAAGCATGGCGCAAGTTTGAGGAGGAAGCCCAACAGATGCGCAAGGTAGAAATGAACGCATTTCAGTACGGGGCGAAGAAAGACATGGAGTCGAATATGATGATGCAACAGATGAGACAAGCTGAAGGAACTATCGTGGAGCAGAAGCGGGAGATTGCATTGATGAAATCCTACATGGCAAGCGAGAAGTCGGCCGCGCAGGAATCAGCTATACGTGCAAGTCAGATACACCGTGAGGCTTCACAGCAGATATCAGTTTATCAACAACAGATCAGAGGCATAGAATCTTCTACATCTATCGAGAAGTTCAACGAGGAGGAGATGGTCCAAAGTCTGAAATCACAGTTGGAGCACGCGCTTGTAAAGCGCCCCGAGATGTACTCCATGGAGGACTCCAGGGAGCAGCTAATGACGAGGCTGAATGATGTCACAGTATTTGCGGAGCAAGAGTCGAAGAGAGCGGATTGCTTGCTTCGCGAAAAGGAAGAGATCATCAGGCAGTACGAATCCGACGTGTCGATGAAGGACCAGATGATTGCGGTCGAAGGTGGTCATCGTCAAGATGCGATCTTGGAGTTAGCCCAGGTCAAAGAAGAGAAACAAGAAGATCGGTGCACGATGGACGAGAAATCGAAGGAGGCTGAGTACTGGAGAATGACAGCTAAGGGAATGTACGACGAGTACCTCGAAGAGATGCATGAGCTTCAGGGACAACTGAAGGAAAGAGAGGCGACGCTCAAGCAAGAAGAGAGTTTTGTACGCCAACTCGATGCTGACAACGAGGAACTACGTGCGCATAAGAAGCTGGAGACACAGGAAGCCTCCAATAGCAAAGATGGACATCGTGAACGAGCAGTAGTGAAACGCGCTGAGGGAGGAACCCAAGCTAATTCAACTAGGGTAGACAAGAAGATGGCTGGGTCAGTCCCGTCATCGTCTTCGAATCAGATCCCTAATTCGTTGTTGATGCCAGGTTCGATCCTATTTCCGTCTTTCGATGATCCAATGATCGATGTACACCTATCCCAGATGCAAGGAGTTGTCGGACATGTTCCACGATCCACTACTGCGACTGGTGGCGGCGATGGAGGGGGGAACAACGGTACTACGCCCCCATTGGATTACGGTGGGTTCCCGCCTAACAGGAATGGGCAGGGAGCGGGTCGACGTCAGTTGAGCATCGCTGGTGGCGGGGGAGGACCTCCGGATGATCCACCCGATGATGAGGATGAGGATGACGACGACGAAGGAGATGAAGAAGATGAGGAAGAAGAAGAAGAGGAAGACGACGATCGGACACGGAGGAGACGAAGGAGATCGAGAGATAACCGAGAGATCAAGAATGATCGACCGAGGATCTCGAGGAAGGAGGCCGAAAGGGTATCTATTCCGGCTTGGCCAAAGATCCATCAACTCGATAGCTGGAAGATGCAACTGCTGATGAATGTTCTGAGCGCATGTGCAGATCCAGATACCGATGCATGGACGAAATGGTTGGAGCAGGCTCTTGGGTTGAACCCAGACCTGGATATGCTTAGCGATTCAGGTGGCGACAGATTTGCTACGATAGATACAAAATGGCCATGGGTATGCAGAACATGCTGAAGCAAGCACCGAGCCAAAGACGTATATCTCGATGGTACACGACACTCTGAACTACGACATCAACAAGGGGTGATCGTGAAGGGACGAGAGTTGGTGGCATTGGTTATGCAATCATTCAGGACATCCGATAGAACGGACCTTGTCTACCACATCGAGCACCTATTCAACCTTGACTTTCCTGGCGACAAGAACTTGGTTATGTTCAGGAACAAATGGTATGATTTGCTGCTGAAGATGAGGAGCGAGGACAGGCCCAGTAAACTGGCTCTCAGAGATATACTTTACAGGAAGATCAAAGGGAGCAAGAAGATGGAGTTCGGCCTCAACGCCTACCATAGACTACCGGACAAGCATCCCCAAAAGACGTATGAATTCTTATTGGCGTTGATCGACTACCAGATTAAGGCGGATCGGGAAGATCTGATGCTCGACATGAAAGAGAGGTCGGTCAAGTCGATGATGAAATCAGGCGGGAAGGATGCGGCCCCAGCAGCTGGCAAACAGGAGAATCAGGGCGGCAAGGGCAGAAAGGGGAAACCCGGCGGACCTGATGCTGCTCCTGTGCTCCCGAAAGCCAAGGCGAAGGGCCACGCTGGCAAGAACGGCAAGTCCGATGGTGCCAGCGAAAGAGGTAAGAGTCCAAGCGGAGGCAAGGATAACCCCTGCTGGTACCACTTCAAATCAGCGAAGGGATGCGTGAAAGGGAATGAATGCACGTTCTCCCACAGCAAGAAGACGGAGCATAAGTTGGAGAGTATGTCCAAGGGGAAAGGAAAGGGCAAATCCAAGTCCAGATCATCGTCACCAAAGAGAGATGATGGGGCATGCTTCGCGTTTCAGAAAGGGAAGTGTGACAGGGGGAGCGCTTGCAAGTATAGGCACGAGCTCATCAAGAACAATTCAGCTCCAGCAACGTCAAGCGACAAGGCACAAGCCAAGTCGAAAGCTGCTGCCAAAGCCGCAGCGCCAGCTATTGCAAGGAGGGTCATCGCAATGCCCGCGATAGTCCTAAAGCAATCGGCTCCTGCGGGGAAGGTAAGCTTCAAGAAGGACGTTGATCAGGTCGAACCGGATGAGGCTGAGACTATCTACCACGAGCATGATGACGACGCGATGAGTGAATCATCGAGATGGTCTGGCGAGTCCGAGATCCCCGAGAAAATGGTGTGGTTCAAGGAAGTACTCGACGTCGACGAGAATGGGGAGATCACCTACCTCGAAGACGAGAGAAGGCAATGGGAACGGAAAGGAGAATGGTACGGTTATGAGGACAATGAGAATGAGCCTTATCAGTACGTGTACGTCGACGAGAAGAAGTTCAAGAGCAGTGATCATCGTGAATTATCAGCCTATCAAGTCCAACGATCATTGATACGTGCGAAGATACTGAGTGAAGTGGTGGATGACATATATAAGAAGCACTACTTCCCGGTGACCAAAGAGAGCAGTATAATGTTCGAATATGATCGGAACAAGGACGAAATCAGGGAATCGGCCGTCGACTGGAAGAAGCAGCATGGTATGCCGAGGAACGTCTTTGCCATGTCAACGTGCATCAGCAAACGGGTGAAGTGGTTGATGGACACCGGATGTGGTCATGATCTCATCGGACGAGCCAAGGCGAAGAGCCTGGGCGTCGACATCGTGAAGGATGATGACGAGATCGTGCTCCAGACCGCGAATGGTTCCACTTCCACGTCCGATGTGGCCAAGATAGTCGTGGACGAGTTGGACGAGACTGTCGAGCCGCATGTATTGGATGAGACACCTACAGTATTGTCAGTGGGGAGGAGATGCATGAAGATGGGTTATGCGTTTCATTGGATGCCTGGTAAACTACCTTTCATGGTTACGCCAAAGCAGGGATTCGTGCACTTGCAGGTCAAGGACGACATCCCGTACCTCGTGAGCGATGGTAAGCTTCGGAGTAACAGGCATCGCCCTACGATAGACGACCTCAAAGAGCACTTTTCGGAAGTGTTGGCGATGGTAACGAACGACGAGGCAGATCAGGGAGATGACGATGAAGACAACGTCACGCCCGCCGCTGTCGGTGAGTCCGCAGAGGCCGAGGGCGAACACCACGACGGAGCGTTCGATTTCGGACCACCCGGAGGAGCCGGTCCAGTACGTCCGCCTCCCGCGGCTGAGGAATTGCCTGTGGATGTTGGGTCAGTCCCGCATCGACATGGTGATGCCGAAGCCCACGAGGAAGAGGTTGATGAGGATGATCCAGATGCCGGAATCGAAGTTGATGTGTACGAAGGATCATCAATAAAGAGGGAAATAGGAGTCCTCAAGAAGGACGCCAACTCCATCGCTCATTTGCTTACTCACAGATACCGAAACCCTTTCTGCGAGTCGTGCGTCAAGGCAAAGATGAGGCACTTCAGATCACGAACGGGAGCCTTCAAGAGGGAGGTGAAGACGTTCGGAGACCTGGTGACGTTCGACTTCGTGACGGCATCAGCAGATCATGAAGTGGAAGGCAGGTATGCGCTCATCATCAGGGACATATATACCGGAATTATCATGGCTTATCCCACCGCGAGAAGAGACACTGACTCCGTCGTCAGAGCTATCAAGCACTTCTGCGGGAGAAGGAAAATCAAGCAGGTATATTCGGATGATGGCCCAGAATTGATCAATGCGTGCGTGGAGCTGAAGCTGAACCACGACCTGTCGCTGCCTGGACGACCACAGAATAATTCCCTTGCTGAAAGAACAAATCAATTCATCATTGACCAGACTTCGGCTTGTCTTGTACATGCCGGTCTACCCACGTGTTATTGGGTGCAGGCCATCACCACTCTGTGTCACCTCATGAACGTTGAAGAGGTGAATGGATCGAGTGCGTGGATGAGGCTGCATGGCGAGGAGTTCAAGGGCGAGAAGATACCTTTTGGTGCGCTAGTGGACTTCAAGCCGAGTGAAGCACGAGGGGGGAAGAGGGAGAAGTTCGAACCGAGAGGGGAAACTGGTATATTTGCTGGATATGTGTTGAGCACCGGTATGCATTGGGCAAACAAGTATCGTGCCTGGGCACTTACTGCATTTGCGGGTGCAGAGTTGAACATCAAGAAGGCAAAGGTTCCACCTCGTTTGAGAATGCCACATCAGACGGAGAGGATGATTCTGAAATCTCCTCTGACATTCCCAATACAGCAGAAGTACAAGGTTGCCAACGAGACTTTGGAAGGGATAGAGATGTCTATCGATGCAATCGGTCTGGATGCGCGTGACCGCCTGATCGAAGATGAGGACTACGAGCCTGAGTTGCTGCAGAGCGACGAGAAGCGACTGCTTGACGATGAGGTCGACCAGATCGCTGGTCTACTGCTCAACGATGGCCCGGAGGTAATCGCCGGAGGTCGGGGGGGTCATGCGGGAGAGGAAGATGCTAGACCGAGCTCTTCAAAAGGTAAAGGAGATGGACATGCCAAGAGCGATGAGAAGGTTGCGAAATCCGACCTTCCACATGTGTCAGTTGGGCTACCCGGGGATGGCATCACGTACGTCAACGATGATGGCAAGGAGGTCAAAATCGACAAGGCCGGAAGACCGTATCCAGTCGGGAAGGACGGATTCAGGTTAATGAAGACATCGAGACCTCCGGAGTTCACTCCTGAAGAATGGAAAATGATGAGTAAATACTACACCAAGGAAGAGAAGGCCGAGGTGAAGGGCGGTGGCAAGAAGAAAGAAGAAGATCCCAAGAGCAAAGAGTCTGAGATCTCCGCGCCGGCAGAGGCACGGATACTACAGATGCCCGGTGGTAAGAGAATTCGAGCGATGCTTCGGAACCGCTGGGGTGGAGTAGAATGGCAGTACAATTGGGGATTGCGGAAGAACATATCAAAGATCAAGAACCCAATGGATGGGAAGCACTTGGCTGAGCTTGAATGGGTCAGGATTGTTGTTAATCCTGTTGACGGAGTGGTTGTTCTCATGGATTCCAAGCAGTCCCAAGACGTCTTGAGAAGAAACGTTCAGCTTGAGAAAGAATTTGAGTGTCTGGTAGTGATTTATGCCTGGAAGTTCAAGTCTGAGGAGCGATCAAAATCGACTCCAAACTGGACGAAGGCGGTTGCTTCAGTCATGGAGAGTCAGAAAGAAGAAGCTGAGACGGCGTCAGGGACGGATCCATCGGTCGACGAATCGACGGATCTCACCTGGTATGAATGGGAGGAGTCTGCTGAGATAGATTCTGGAAAAGTGCCACTCGCAATGCCTGCGATAGGCGAAGACGGTGAAGCCAAGAAGTACCCATCGATGCCGTGCGTGAATTCTGAGCGAATACAGCACAGAGAGAAAGCTGCGAAAGTTGTGCGATTCTTCGACGCTTTAGTATCCAGGCCGGTAGGCCGGAAAGAGATGCTGACCAACCCTGATGCGTTGGCATCGATGAAGAAAGAATGGTCGGGATTAATCGACCAGGGCGTCTTCGATCTTGGCGCGGTGCGTGAATATGACGCTGTAGCCAAGGAGGCAAAAGCGAAAGGGGAAGAGATACACATGGCTCGCGCACATGGCATTTGTGTTGAAAAGCACTCACAGTTGCCTGTTGGTGATCCTAAGAGGAAGTTCAAGGGTAGAGGCGTGTTGCTGGGGAACCAAGTGAAGAACCAAAGCTTTGAGGCTGCGATGTTTCAAGATTTGGGGAACTCTCCTGCTTCATTCGAAGCCTCGCGTTGGGCGGATTTTCTGGGTTGTCATGATGGCTGGGATGTGCAGATGGCCGACGCTGTTCAGGCGTACATACAGGCCACCTTGAGAGGCACGCCGTGTTGGATTGAATTGCCACCGGAGGCTGTGCCAAGTGAATGCAAATGGGATAAGTACAGAAGACCAGTCGTCCCGTTGAGGAAGGCGCTGTACGGACACCCAGATGCGGGAACATTTTGGGAGCAGCACTGCGATGAGTCGGTGCGTGCCGTTGGCTTTGAGCCTATCGGCGAAGAATGGCCTTCAGTGTACATTCATGAGAAGCTCCAGCTTGTTCTGGTTGTGTATGTCGACGACTTCAAAATGGCAGGGCCGCAGAAGAACCTTGCCCAAGGGTGGAGCATGTTGCGTACACGTTTGAAGATTGAGCCCGAGACTGGACTTGACATGTACCTTGGTTGCAATCAAAGCAAGGGAAACGTCACTCTCGGGAACGGACACCGAGTAACAACGGTGACCTATGACATGGAACAGTTCCTACGTTCCTGTGTCGACCGCTATCTTGAAGTGGCGGGCGATGTGAAGTTGAATAAGGTTGTCACTCCTGAGTTGCATGAAGAAACAAAGAATCACGTCTCACGGAAGCCTGCCAGAGAGGGGCCGTCAGTCGTGTGCAATTGGTGTAACAATCTTGTGCCCACCGACGGTTCTGCCACAGTGCCGGACCAACGGGGAGGGACTCCTGAGTTGGCCATGAAGGAGCCCGTGCGTGGACACCTTGCTCCGCATGCCGCTAGCGTACTGATGAAGTTGCTGTACGGTGCGCGGATTGCTCGCTTCGATTTGTTGCGGCAAGTGAATCGCCTAGCACGGAACGTGCATAGGTGGACTGACTCCGATGATCGGGGTTTGCATCACTTTGATGTGCTATGTGCATCATACCAAACATTGGCGCATGGTCGGTTGGGTTGGAGACCCTATGGACGATGTGCACTTGGCCTTGTATGCGGACGCTGACTTTGCGGGATGCATTGACTCGCTGCGTTCCACCTCCGGTGGACACTTGAATATACAAGGGCCTAATACCCGGTTTCCGTTGTCTGGCAGCTCTAAAAGACAGGGTTGTGTGAGTCACTCCACTCCCGAGGCCGAGATTGTTGCGGCCGATGTTGCCATGAGATCGATGGGTATGCCCGCTCTCAAGCTGGTAGAGCGGATTCTTAAGAAGTCACCGAACTTTGTGTTCTATGACGATAACAAGGCTATGATCGGTGTCGTGCGATCGGGGAGAAACCCCACGATGCGCCACCTTGAGAGAAGCCATGGTGTCAGCATTTCGTGGATGCATGAGATGTTCACACGTGATTACATGTATTTGGCGTATGAGGTCACCGATAGGATGGCGGCCGACATTTACACCAAGGCGTTCAATGATGGGCGCAAGTGGAAACATGCATGTTTGCAGATTGGTCTACTTGACCCGAGCTTGCTGTCTGACCCGGATACCCTCAAGGCGCTCACACCTACGTGTGATCCCATAAAAGGGACCATGCAGACTGCTTCGGGGACAGTTGACGGAGTCCCAACATTTCCGTACACACACATTCCGATCATGCCCCCGGACCTTTGGTGGTCCGGACTAACATCCAAAGAAGGATTGCACGAGCATGAAGGGCATGATCCGGTTGTTGTCGCCAAGGGACCCAGATTGATGCGTGTGAAACCTCCACTCGCGGTTATGACACCGTTTGGGAGCAAGTGGCTTCGTTCCACTTGGTTTCTGAAGAACGGGTCATGGCTCAAAGTTGAGGATAGAGTTGATCCTGGGCTACAATGTGTGCGGATTGATGGTTGGGTTGAACGCGCAGTTTGGCAGTTTCATCCCGTACCGGTCGCTGCACCGGCGCGGGAACGGTCTCCACGGCCACGACCAATTCACGTCGGGTCCGGGGATGTAGACATGCAGTCCGTGCTGGCCGCATTCGTTGAAGAACTGTCGAACGAGCGCATAGAGTTGAAGTGTGTCAACGACCTTGCTTTGGAAACTTTGATTCGTTTGAAGTTGCTTATGCGTTGTTTGCACATAAATCATGAGCAGCTTGTCCCTGGTCGTTGTTTTGTTCCGTATCGCATTGCGGTGAAGCACAAACCACAGTTAGCGCCGGGTATTGAACTCGCGATGGTCAAACATGACGGTGGTGTGCTTCGCGCTCCTGTGCATGTCTCGCTTCCTGGTATGAGAACTCGCACAGTCGTCACTCTTTACAGTGTTGACTTGGCTCGGCCTATCGTGCTGATGGCATGTTCTGAACCGCGTAACTGGTTCACTGCCCTCGCCCGCCATGATGGGCCACAGGTTGTCACCATCACTCTGGTTGATGACTTACTGAGCGAGTACGGGGGGAGAATCGCCAGACATGTGCTTACCAAACCTTCCGATTTGTTGTTCTTCGCCGGGCCTTGCACGGGGGGATCATCATGGGCACGCCTCAACAAGACTCGCGGAATTGACACCGCAGAGAAAATCGAGGCCAAACAAAGAGAATTTTGGAGATTGTTTGAGCGGTTCGTTGAAATCAAACGGCATGCCATGACCAAACGAGCTGCGATTTTGTTTGAGTTGCCTGGGAGTTGTGATTATTGGAAAGATGAGAGACTGCATGAGGTTGTGCATGATGGAACTAGTCACGAGTTTGATGGGTGTCGCTATGGCTTGAAGCAAAGATATGCAAAGAAACCCATGCCAATCAAGAAACCATGGAGAGTTGTTTCATGGAACTTTGACCTTGGTGGCTCGTTGTCAAAGAAATGCAATGGAAACCATGAGCATGGACCTTGTGCCGGTCGTGAAACCAAAGAAACCCAGTTGTACACGTCAATAATTGTGGGTGTGATCCTTCGCCGTTTTCGTGCTCGAGCAAGGTGCCTCAAGCCGGCACCATTGAAGCTCGCTCTTGCTTGCATTGCGCGAGGGAGATCGCAGAAGCACCAAGCTACTGCGGGTAAAACCTGCACCACCCCAACTGCACAACCGAGGTGCTGGGTCAGTCCCGAACCTCTGGTGCACACGGGGAGCTGGGTCAGTCCCGAACCCCAAGCTTCAAGGAGGAGCTGGACGAGTTCAACACCTCGATCTGGAACTGGGATTGTACTGGGACGAATCCGTGGCTTCATTTGCGGCTGCATATTTTGGGTTTTCCTGGGTCTGGAGAACATCATCAAGATGACTGCCAATCCGACTGTCGTCAACACGAATGAGTTCTTCTGCGTGCCTGTTGGGAAATCTAGGCAAGCAGCAATCTTCTTGGGGAATTTGGTGAAGAACGCCATCGAGGAAGGCAAGAGGATACCCAAGAGGATGGAAGTGAGCAGCGACCTGGGTATGTGCGTGAAGTGGATCGAGGACATCGGTGTCCCCGCTATCTATGCATACTCGGCGTATTATTCTGCCAGAGGCCGCGGGATGATGAAAGGTGAAGGGCAATCCATGAGGGTTGCATTAGAGTTCCTCAGCAAAGTTTTCGGACAGCTTTCTGCCGACGAATGCATGCTTGGATGGAGGGAATTTTGCAGCAAGGGGAAGAAGATTGTATCGGCGCTGAACCAACTTTGCGGTGAAGCGACGTTGCTTGCAAAGAACCCCGAGTTGCTCAACGTGACCAAGTACTGCATAGAGGGGGCGGATATGTTGAGATCCATTGGGAGCATCTGGGATCTCGCATTAGGCGTGGCCGAGGACAACGAGGTACGGTCGTTCAAAGCTGCATTCCACCAGGACACCCCGGTTGGACAGGTATACAAAGAGTTCATCAACAACGAATCGACTAGGGCATCGTCGTCAAGGAGGTGGAGGAGCTCCGAAGAGTTCCAGACGACTGCAGAGTTTGAGAGACACGATCGGAGAATCGCGAGGTACAGAGATCGCAACTGGGGGAAAGTATTCACGTTGAGCGTGATCAAGGCCCCCAAGATCGACTTCTACGGTCGTGGGTCCAAGGACGACTACCAGAAGAATTGGGACCTCGGGTTGGTCTACCAGAATGAGCTGCACGCATCGATGAAGAACCTCGCATATGCACGAGGAGGGATGAGAATGCCAGTCAGAGCAATCTATTGCGCTGGATGATCTGTGGGTCAACCCCCAGTGACATCTCTGACGCGTGCATCGGGGCGGTCAATTCGCTCATGTGCGTTTCATTCATCATGAGGAGATTGCAGCCATTACTTGGTGAGAAGGACTCCAAAGATCAGTCGTACATAGTTTATTTCCGTTCAGACAAAAGGGAGCTGAACGAACTTTACCGGGAAATCGAGTACGCCAGGGATTTCCTATGGTGCATAGACATGATCTATAAGTCGGAGCTGCCTGCGTTGAACATCAACTCCATCAGTTTGGCACCGCACGCGGCTGACAGAGCCGCTGAGAACCAAGATCGGCGCAAGTGGGTAAGCTGGATGAAGGAGATCGAGAAGAAGGCCGAGAAGGATGTCGAGCTCGAATTCTTCCAGAACAAGTACTGCACAATGCATGAGATCGAGAGGGAACTGGAGAAGTACCCCGAGGATTTCGTGGTTGGGGAAGAGCCGACATGGTGGGTAATGGGCTCATCGAAGACGGAGCCGCCGCGGAAGACGGAGCGACAGCAGAAGTCGGCATCAAGCTCCGGACAGAGGAGCCAAACCGCTGGTGGGTCAGTCCCCCAGCAGGGAGCTCCAAGTGGGGGGTCGCAAGCCAGCGATGCTGTCAGGATCGACAACGAGATCATCGACTCCATTTTCCGAATGAACTCTGGTGGTGACGACGACAGATGGGTGATCATCAACCCAACTGCTGGACATGACACCTACACCTCATTCGAAGGGGGTATTACCCTGGGCGGCGCGACTGTCAACGTGAAGTTCAACATAGACAACAATACAGGGTACCCAATAATACGAACTGTATTTGGGCCGTGCCTTGCAGAGGGCAAGAACGCAACGTATTGGGAGTGTATGCTGAGATGCCTGACCTCTTCGTTACTGCACTTCGAGGAGAAGACCAGCGCGGAGAAGATTATTCTTTCCTATGTTGGGAAGGGAAATGCGGCATGGCTACAGCTGTATGCTTTCTTGTGTGCCCAAACAGGATGCTTGATTACTGGACGCCTTCCGGGCGCCAAAGCCATCAACGCGTTGATTCAGGCGGAGAAGAACCCGGACAACGCACCTGGACAGTTGAACCGGATTATCAAGAGGCAGAAGAGGAGCCCCATTGGTGAGGCGACGATTCGCGACATGATGATCCACAAGAAGAGCTTCTTGGTCCTGGACTGGCCCCTGAGGGCCGTCAACTCGAAAGGGAGCACGAAGACCTTCCAGATGATGGTCAACGAACAGGGATGGACAAATATCGAGGAGAGATCATACTACGGGTCGAGTGAGCAAGTCTCCTCACCCACTGACACGATGAATATCATCTCCCGATTGCAGAAGCTGGATAAGCTCATCGCTGAACGACGGAGGCGAGATATGGATGAATCACCAATGTCGGTGCACATTTGGATGTCGCTATATGATTGGGTGTGCATGAGAGGGTGTGGATGGCAGGTGACCGCCAACCCCATCATTGACTCCCTGCAAAAGGCGATATCTGACCTTGTCAACACCTGCAAAGGCCTGGTCGTGGTGTGCGTGAATCGCGATGTTGCTTTCCATGGTGGAAGAGGGGACTTGGGGACGATCGCCAACAAGGTCAGCGAGATCTGCAAGGCGGCAGGCGCGCTGGTGACCGAGAACGATCGCCTGTGGCGCGTGGTCCATGCGCTCACAGGAAAGAACTACAAGATCCCTGGGAGCTCGAACTTGCAACATTTCCTCCTGAAGCGACTGCTGATTGAGAAATCTATCGATGCGGTCGCACCAAGCAACGCATTAGTGTGTGAGCTGGAGGGGACATGCATAAATGAGCCTGACCTTCGATTCAACATCCCGAAGAACATGGAAGAGTCGAAGGTGAAGTTTGAATACAAGCCGACCTTCACTGCGCAATCGAAGCGGAAACAGGAACAGCAGGATGAAGGGCACGGCGAACAGGATGCTTTTGGCAAAGCTGATGTCAGTGATCCACGTCTTCGATGGTATACGGTCACAGAGCTCAACAAGTTTATCTGCGAACTTTGCGCTAGTGAGATGCAGATGAGCAAGTCAAAGGTGCTCGGACCAAACTCGAAGTTCAATCCCGCTTCTTGCGTGAACTGCTGTGCGAACTGGAATGCGGACACGAACGGTATTGCGAGGTCTATCGAGGGGAAGAAAATGCACACGCGCCTCTTCGCGGAATGTGTGGTGGCAATCCCCGACCTTCAAAACCTCATGGTGGACGTCAACAACACCCAGGCCATGATCACGATTATACGGGAGCTCGCGTATTCCAAGCTGAAGAAGGAGCTTTCCCACGTGGGATTCGTGAGCATGACTATGGATCAAGCAGCACAATTCTACAACAACGGCCACGGGAAGCAGTTGTGCGCATCCCGGGATGTGATCGTGTGCAAGAATTCCGAAGGGATTGAGGAGAGAATGTCCATCTTTATGATAGACAAGGATCTTGGCAACGTGGCATATTCTTCCTGGATCAAGAGTGTGCTCGACCAGGGGGCGATGTATGAACTCCTGGGACAAACCACGAACGAGGAATCCTTGGGAGACGTCGTTGAGATGGTGTTGGGATTCTTCGAGGTGATGTCGTACTTCCAGCACGAACTGCCACTGTGGAAGGATGCTTGGAAGATCAAGAGGGAGTTCGAGCAGTCGATAGTGCGACACCTCGCCGGGAACGTGACCCACACGACGGGCCAGAACAGGAAGCGGAACAAACCTTCCGCACAGCTCGGAGTGCCCACGAAGGAAGTGCTTGACATCATGAACAAGGTCAAGCCCAGACATCCACGATCCCTGATCACCGAACCACAAGGGTCCAAGAGAAAGGCCACGGAGGGCGAGGATGAGGGTCTTGGTCAAGCACCAGATCCGAGCCGAAGTTCTCAGCCCAATGATGAGAAGGAAGATAAGAAGCAGCGAGTGATCGATGGGCGGAGAGCGGCACTAGGATTCCTGGAGTCAATGGAGAAGTGCATGGGAGAAATGGGAATCTGCAGGAAGTGCGCGAACCTGGCCCACGACGGCGACTGCAAGGACATTGAAGAGGCTGCTGGAAATGAGAAGGCAATGAAGGTGCTCCGTGAGCTACTCAGTAGTGATCCCGTTTCATCTGATGAGGATATGGGGGATACGGAGGAGCCGTCCTCATCAACGTCCAAGGAAAGAAAGAGAGGAGGACAAGCAGGGAAAGAGACAATCGAGATGTACAGCTATACCATTAACTTGGTGGAGATGGCTGACACTGCTGAAGGGGGAGAGCTGCAATGTGGTGGCGTCGACCTCACCTATAACCCTTGCGGGGACAGCAGAACATTCAAGAAGACGCTTGAAATGGGATGCGACACCATCCCGTGCTACATCCCGAAGTATGGCGACGTGAGTGATGTACACTTGCCATGGGCGTATGCGTCTATTGTTGACCCTGATTACTTTCCCAAAGGTGCAATCCTTGAGCAGGTGGATGTGATGCAGCTTGGCAAGAGCGTCAATTTCTGCGTTGCCCCTTTCGAAGGTGCCCCACTATGCAGGATTGGAGACGATCGCTCGGTATTCGCTACGAAAGACCAAGCAAACCAGCTATCTCATAACCTATGCAGAGTCCTTCGACACAAGATCGGCAGCTGCCGAGGAAGTGCTTTCAGGTGCGACGAAGGTGGGTGGGTCGACATTGATGCAGTCATTGACGACCGGAACAACGACATATTCCCACCACACGTCACGAAAGCAAAACGATACATGGGCATCATGGAGGTGATCAAGTGGCAGGAATCCGGAAGCAGGAAATCAAGATTCCAGGTTCTGGCAGTAAGGTTTCCAAGCATCATGAACCCGAACGACGCCAGGGCGGCCAGGGAAGAAATGACCAAAGCCGGCATGGTTCGGGACGACATCGACAGGATGAACAACAGATGCGACGGATGCTTGGTGCATCCGAGTCACAACTGGTCACAGTGATTTTGGATTCATGAGCTCATCCGCACTGGCAAATAGGTATTCCGCAAGAATGGGTGATTCTCTTGGAGGAGCATTCCATGTGACGTATGTGGAAAATCTGCCAAGCATCGTACGCTGTGGGTTAGTCCCCGGCGGAATCGATGGCGGCAACAGGCTAGCACTGCACTTCGGAGCATTTGCTCCATGGGATGAGATGAACGTGGCGACGAAGGTGACGCTGCGGAACGTAAGGAAAGGGGATCCGATTGCGATCATCTACATTCCCAGTGCAACCCTCGCGCGGTATGGAGCTGGAGTCGCGGCAAACGGGACATTCATGGTCTTCGACGTGATTCCGTTCTATGAAGTCAAGTCCATTTGGATTGGCAAGAGCAACGAGGGGAGACGCCTGGAGTACGCTGACACAAAGAGAGTGTATTCGAAATGTGTGGAGAACGAGATCTGCCCCGGTTTCATCAACTCTTCGCAAGAATCAGCTGCGATGTTCCTCCAGAACGTCGCGAAGATCAACGAGAGAATGCCAGAAACTGAGACAGGTGCAGACAACCTGCACTACATCGTTGACATGGTCGAACGTGCCTGCGAACTCTATCGAAACAACAAGATGGAGGAGTTCAATGCGAAGGTCAACGAGGTCCGGGACGAAATCAGCAAAGTCGTCATCCTGAATGATGAGACATGGGAAGGACTGAGGTGCCGGATATGTCCATCATGTGCGACCGCGATACCCACATGCTTCTGCCTATGCCTGGAGTGCGAAGCACAATTGATCTCCATTGGAAGATACTATATCCAAATCAACTCCGATGACGAGGAGGAAAACCAAAACCCCAACGTCTCGGGAGATGCCAGGCGTGCACAGGAAGAAGCCAACCACGATGCGGCGGCACAGGAAGATGAAGACGAAGCGGAGGAAGTTCCGGGAGAAGATGACGATATGGACACGCAAGGATATACATCCGGCTATGCGTCAGAAGAGGAAGACAGCGGTTGGCATTACCGCGACACTGATCTGGCGTCACGGGACATTATAAACTCCCAGCGGATGGCGATCTGCCTTGACGAGCCGCGTGAGGCTCAGTACATGGCAGGATTTATCGCGCTCCAGTTGTCCAAGATGTGGGGGATGTTTGAAGGTGGTGAGGAGAGAACCATGAATGCCGGACTCGAAGGGAAGCCGGGCTGCCCTTATCACAATGACTTCAGGAGGTACCCCAACATCACCGATCAAGATCAGGAAGGTATACTCTTGCCATCAACGGCGAAGAAAATCTCTCAATCGGAGAATGTTAGGACAAGGTCCTTCCGATCGGTAGAGGAGCGTGAAGATTATATTCGTATGATGGTGTGCAAATGCGAGGGACTTTATACATTCTACAAGCTGTGGATCGCAGCGAGAATCCTCGATGTCACCAAGGAAGAAATGAAGCTCCTGGTCAAGGACCGAGTGCACCCGGTGGGTGATACTAATTTCAGATGCTTTGCACTGGCTTTCAACTGTAAGTACATATCATTCGTGAGGGATGGCCTGAATCTTGGCAAGAATGGTTATTCGGTCAACGTGAGCGCCATCATCTCGGCCATCGACCCGAACAAGTGCGACACACCTCTGCTGGATTGGTGCCTTCGGAAAGGGCACTGGTTACCAGAGGAGTACAACAAGAAGTGTGTCCGGGCGCGAGAAGCCCAGGTGAACTTGGACGAGGAGTTCCGTCGACGCACTCACAAACTGTCCATTGGTGACAGGTATGCTTCGTGAAGATGATGATTGCGGTACGATGTGGGTCAGTCCCCATCTGCTACTTGCGTCTCATCAACACTATTACGGCGGAACGACTTTATGTCATGATTATATATATATTCATGTGTCCAAGATGACTGGATGTGTACATGGTTACATATTCCGACGGCTACGACACTCTGGATATTCATGGGTGGAACTATTACCTTATAGATGATATCTTTTCATTATTTATGCGTTGTCCATGGTATCTGGAATGGCTACGATTTGCATTGATTACTCACCGATGTCTCTTTGCCGGGATATATGCAGAATGATTACGAGCAGGCGCCTCTGATGGACTTTTGTGGCCAACCCATTTATGGATGACAGCTGCGCGATGCGCAAATGCGGCAGCTGGATTGTTCGTTGGTGGTCAAATGACGTGACGATTGTGTATTGTATACACCTGCATATGGAAGTGCGCTTCGATTGATGGATGAATGTTTCACTTTTCGTACAATCGAACCCGGCATGTTTCACAGCGAATGAACGGTGTAGTGATAGCAAGTAAAAGAATGCACGACACGATTTCGTAGTTGAAGCCGTGGCCAGTGGAACGTTTTGTGGTGTTTGGACCGCATGATGAACAATGCGACCCAAATGGGGGATGTTAAAACCCTCTAGGCCCCGTGCCGAAATTGGGTAGCTGTTCTGAGGTCCTTGTTGGTGTTGCTTCCCAAGTTCCATTGATCGCCATTTTGGCTCAAGACACATTTGAGGTTCAAGATCTGATGTGTGACTGCATACATACGTGATCGGCATTGAGAGCGAAAACACTTCGCTTGCGCTGCATTTGTCAGGACCTACTGTTGAGACCTTCATTCCTTTTCCCTTACAACGTTTACACGGGTTCGGCTATAACGGCATCGTCCGTATACACCTTTCTACGTGGTTGGTATTACAGCTTGAGGGTTCGGTGCACAGCGTCCCACGGGACGTCACCTTGCCGTCTCTTGACAGTTTCTTTCTCAAGCCGCCTGTGCAGCTGACTATGGGGGTCGTGGCCAATGTCTGGCTCGGCTACAAGCAAAAGGGCCCTTCAGCTGCGGAAGGGACATGTCTGCAGTCTCGACAATCTACATGCATGGCATCAACTGATGAGCCTCTAAATGCCCGTGTTGCATGGGCACAAAACCATTCTCAGTTGATGACGTGGTTGGATTACTTCTGGATCGGGCCGTTGAGGTAGACGAGGGATTCTGCAGAGTCTGCAGCGCTGACTTGCCCGCCTTGGCATTCTTGCGAGCGCTCTGGAAGCTGGGGTCGAAGGCTATAGACCACACAGAGGTCTTCAGAAACTGCAGTAACCCGGCTCTGCATGATGGTGCCTTCTTGGTCAAGGCATCGCCCAAGTCATAGTCCGAGGCAGTCCAGCGAAGCTCGGTGTGGGTGCGTTCCAAACTTTCTCTCACTTGAAAGGCTTGAAGCGCAGCTCTCATGTTGGAGAGCCCAAGCATCGGGGACTCATGGCGAGTCACAGCATCGTATCCGCCTCGGGAGTCTGTAGTGACCACGCCCTTGACAAGTTTGACCACCTCTTCGCCGGCAGAGACCTTGTCGGTGTCGCGGTGCTGGTGGATGGACTGGCCATGAAGTTCGCACCAAAGAAGTCGCATCCGAAAGTTGTTGTCCTCGGATTCGACCATGGCTTGTACCTCAGCGTCGTTCGAGCTGATGGCCTTGCGTTTGAGTTTCCAGCATCGCCAGGTCAAAAGACACATCTTGGTGGGTGCGCCAGTGATTGCTCGTGGGCCGGAAGCAACGGTGATCATGCCGCCAGTGCTATCTCCTTGAGGTCGGTTGGCGTGAGCTTGGTCGCCCATGGTGATGAACACGACGTCGGTCCAAAATTGGACTCCAGACAGCTTGAAGAATTCCAGCTTGACGGGATTCCTGCGAACCTCACACACCATTTGTTGAATTTCTCTTGCAACGGAGGTCGAAGGATTCACGGTCACCTCGGTGAGCAGGAGATTGCATCTCGCACTGAGCTGTGGTTGAGTTTGTACCGCAACCCACTGCAGGGCTCCCAGGGTAGCTCGGCAGTGTCCAACTTCGGTGGAATCCAGAACGGAGTCCACTTGACGAAGGCGTTCGGGAGGGATGTTCACGTCCTGGAGGGACTCGATGTAGTACTGTTGGTCGACGGTGATCGTGGTGTCACCGTTTTCATCCTTGCCGATGACGAGGTCGGTGCCAGCGTGGCGATATTCTCCGCGCCTGATGGTACCCCAAACGTAGGCACGGTCAACCTGGCAGACCTCATTCCATTCAGGGTTGGACTTGTCTCCGGTCCGGTGGAAATCATCTACATGACCACCCATGGCACCAATGACGAGAGGTCGGCCTTGTTGGTCTTTCTGATGTTGCGAAAGCCATACCCACATGCATCTCTCCGAAGTCAGGGAGATGCCACCAAGACGTTTGAAGGTTGCATGGAGATCCTGCCAAAGTCCACGGGGTGCCGTGGAGCCGTACACGTTCTTCAGGATGCGAATAATGCCTCGCCTAGGGCTTCTCGAAGCTCTTCAGTTCCGTAGGTCCAGAGTTTCTTATCCTCCTCGGTCTTCTGGGTCTGCAAGAATGCCGTGGCAAGGTCAAGACCTTCAAGTTCCCAACCATGCTGGCAGGTCATGAGGTACAGGAGGTTCCTCCCGAGGTTGGTTTGAACCGGGCTCGAGGTGCGGAAGGAAGGGTCCAGTAGATCGGGGTGTTCAAATCCGAGCACCACGATGCGGGCCTTTGCTTTCTTGCGACCGTCAGGTGTGACCATGGTCTGCGCGTTGGACATGGCATCTCGGAGGGCTTCTGGATGTTCCTCATCTGGAACCAGTTTCCACGTGAGGACCCAGCGAGCACGCATGATGCGCCCAGAGTTGTAGGCCTCCTGGATCTCCTGGTTATCCAGGCACTTGCGAACTGCTTCATTTTTAAGGAAGCTGCTGACTTCCTTGGCCTTGGCACGGTGGAACAACTCGCGGAGTTGTGGTGTGAGCTTCTTGAGGTTGACTTCGCTGCTCCGCATTTGCTTGACGAGGAACAGGTGAGGATCGCGAATGAAGTTCTTCTTTTCACGGTTACTGGTAAACTCCAGGTTGAACTCCATCACCATCACTTGCTCGGTGTCCATGAGAGCTGTGTGAAGGTCGATGGTCTCCTCCTGCAAGGATTGAAGCCATAGAGCATCATCTGGAGTGATGCGGGCTTTCTTGAGTTCCCGACGAAGATCAGGATCCTCTTCATATTCATTGACCTCTCCGGCGGGTGGCGCCGAATGTGTGGGCATTGCTGTGGATGGAGATCTCGGAGCACCTGATGAAGGCTCAGGTTCTCCAGTGCGAGCGACCTTGGCCTTGGGCATCGGTACAGGTCGGATGTTCAAGGCACCCTTGGTCTTCATGCGATGAGTGGGCTTGATGATCGTGGATTTGTCGGGTTCGGGTGGTAAGTCAGGAAGTTCAAGCTCATCCGATTTGGGAGCTTGGTCGATCATGTCCACGAACTCACGTTTTGGTAGTACATCAGCGAGGGATCGCCATCGAGAGGGATCCTCTGCACCACCAATCTCGAAGACCAGGCGCTCCTTGTCGGTGACCAATCGCACACTATGTGGGGAGCATCGCATCAGCTGAGTGCCAATGAGAACCCAGACCACATGACGACGGTCATCATCTGCTTGCTGATGAGGTAGGACCTCATGGAAGATCACACGCCCAGGGCCGATCCAATGGGGCTTGCCAGACTTCTTGAGGCCTTGACGTGCTCCTCGATGAAGTTCAGCAGGCCAGACTCTTCTCCAAACCTTGACCAGGTCCATGGGTCTGAAGGTGCGTAGAGGTTGTCGCACTGTTGTGTTGACCAGCTTGGAGAGAACGCGCTTTGCACGTGTTGACCGGGCAATATCCTCCGCCTTTTGACGAGCTTGCACAAGCTGCTCGAATTCGCGGTGCCGTTGATCTTGAGGAAGATGTTCGAAGGTGCGTATGTCCTCCTCCGTGATGTTGTAGGCCTTGCCGTAGCACCACTGGAAGGAGCTGAAACCGCGTGTGTACTTGGTGGAGTTGAGAGCTGCCGCAGCCAAGTAGAGCGTGACCTCCGGGTTCTGCTCTGGACTGGACGTCTGGATGGCTGTGGCCGTCATCTTGACATCTTGGATTGCGGCTTCGACAATGCCATGTGCCCAGCTTTCCTTCTCCGGGGGAAAGGCTAGTTGAACACCGACAGAGTTGCAGAAGTTGTGCATGGACTTGGCCGTCATGGTTTTGCCGCAATCAGGGATCAGCACCTCAGGGCGAGGTTTGTCGGAGAGCCAACGTTCGGAGAAGGCCTTGATGAGCATCTCGGCATTCTCCGCTTTCATCTCGAGGAAGTTGTACTGCATGAGCGGGCAGACTACTCGCAGCTTGGTGGCCAGGTCGATGAACAAGGCAAACTTGACCTTGCGAGGTACTCCGGGAACATCCCACTCGCTGACATCCAGACCGACCGCCTGGAGGGACTTGTCCACTACTGAGTCCGCCAGGCCGAAGTGCCTCACATGCACTGCATTTGAACTCCTTGGCCTTGTCGATGCGCCATCGTGGATGTCCGGCTTCTTGAAGGAGTCGAACCAGGTTGGAGTTCGTAGGGTGTCCAGCAGCCTTGTGGAAGTGAGCTAGCTTGGCTTCCCACCGTTGCACTTCTTCAGGACTGGGTGCATACGGTGGAGGATGTGGATTAGAAGCCGGATCTGGTAGCTGTGGCTCATCAGGTGGAAGAGCATGAGGTTCATGTCTTGCTGATGCTTGGCCAGGATCGGATGGTGGGTGTGCTGGTAGAGCATGAGGATCACCATCCTCTTGAGCTGCAAGTTCCAGGGCCAAGTGAGCACCATGGTTCTCATTCTTGGAGTGAGCCCAGCGATGGAAGCGAGGTGGTAGGAGCTGATCGCGCCAGCATCTGGCTATTGCCAAAACCATCCGCCAGGGATAGTAGGCTGACCTTGAGGTTTCGATTCCTTGGATGTAGGTGTGCTGGTGGTTCTTGGGGCATACCTTGGCGTGAAAGTGGAAGTCGCAATCGGTGGTGCGACTTGACCATTTCTTTGCCAGGAAGTTTTCCTCGAGGTGGTCCTTCATGCCGTAGGCGCAACCATCGATTCTACAGTGGAGCCACTCGATATCTCGACTTCCAAGTTCTGCTGAGAGATCTTGAAGAGGTCGTTGTTCCCACCCGTAGCAAGGATGGGGCCACTCCCAGTAGATGTCGATGTCGCGAATCTCATCGACGGACTCCAGGATGAAGTCCCTCGCAAACCGGAGCATTTTCCGTTCGCGACGGCGGTCCTTTTCAAGCTTCTCCTTGCCCTCGGGTGTGGAGTAGTTGAGACTGGTCCATCGGCACCACTTCGTACAGGGAAGTGAAAACCACAGTTTTCGAGGTTTACGTGCACGACGAAGTTGCCGAAGACGGACCCAGGTTTCCTCCTTGTAGAGGTCGAAGCCGTTGTTGAGGTTGATGCGTTGGGCATCCATGCCGTGGTCCTGCACCGCTTGAGAGAGCCAGCTCTGTGGGGCACATGCAAATTCCCACATCACATCGCGGTCGCCATAGTTGAGGTTGAGGAGCTCGGTGGTCGTGAGGGCTTGCACGCCGATCACCATTTGCATGACCTTCGCACCGACGCTGACCGGCAGGGGGTGGATCATGCTACTTCTTGAAGTTCCTCCTCCTCCTCGGAGAATTGGTCCGCGACTGCTTGCTGACGTTCGGTGACCACTTCCATGAGCTTGGTCTGCTCCTCCGTGGAGAGGTACCGAAAGATGTCCATCGTGTCCATCTGAGGTTTCTCCCAACTGTGACTGCTCGCCCTGGACGGGCTCGGAGAAGTGTACCCTGCGGCAGTCTTTGATGTCCCCTTGTGGTTGGTGCGCTTGGGAGGAGCTGGACTTGTCTTGTTCATGGAGGAGGCCGGCTGTTCCTTGACCTTGTGGATCATCACCAGGAGCTTCTCCTCGGCCACCAACTTGTCCACCATGGCCTTGCAGATCTGGGCAGTGGGCGTGCGGCCAGGTAGAAGTTGTTGTAGTTCCACCATGGCCCGGTTGACCATCACGTGGTTGAGCACCATGGTAGACATGCTCGGGGATCCTTGTCTCGGGACGTACTGAAGCCTGAGATCGCATACCTGACAATGGATCCAGCGCCCGTGGGGGTTGCTTGCCCAGTTCCCCGGTTGGTGACGCACGGCCAGGTGTTCTTGGCGCGGATGTCCCGAGGGTCCATTTCCATGCTCCTTTCCGGATCGAAGGGCATGGGGGCCTTGGAGGTCTTCTTCTTCGCGGTGAGGTACTCGGGCAGCTCCGCCGTGGTCGGAGTGGTGTCCAAAGGGTTGGTCAGCTTTTTGGACATGGCTCGGAGGTGCCGGAGTCGAATTGGGAGAGAGCACACTACCCATGGACTCAGATGAGTCCAGCGCTGATATCAGCCAGGCCGGCACGGTTCGATGTTCTCTCATGAGCTTCCATGCATAAAGCTCGCAAACTCGAGATGGACCATGAGGTGTAGTGGTGTTCACATGGGGGTCCAACTGAGAACAAGTGCCAACCTTGACATTCATGTCGTACATCTCGCAAGGGAAAAGGGTGTGCGTATCCCAGGGTTTGCCGGTAGATGATGTCGGGGTCCGGGATGTGACCTTCACCACTGGATGATCATCCGCGCTGGAGTTTTGGTTGCCGCCAGTAAGAAGGTGGACCAGATCAACCATGAAGTGACCCTTGTGGTTCTTATCCAGCTGGTAGGGACGCGGATCAGGTAAAAGGGCATCTATGGCAAAACCAGTGGCCAAATCGACTACCATACCAACACCATCAGAACCTGCATGACTCATGCCAACCAGAATCGGGACAAGCATGTCGGTGGTGAACCATTGCTCGAAGAACTCGGGGGGTTCGGAAGAGCATACACATGAAAGACTCGGGGGTGGCCAGATAGATCTGATTGGAGGGTCACCCGGTACTGTGCTCGACCCCACCGACCACTCCCGTAGCGAAAGTATGGACACTGATTGGGGTCCACAGTCAGCGTGGCGGACTTGTCCTGCCGCAAAACTGCCTCAATGAGACGCTGTACTGAGGCTTCAGGGCCAGCACTTGCGGTGGCGCCGCAATCCAGCATGCCTTGATGTGGAGCTACCTTTCCAGGGCTAACTGATGAGAGCTCTAAGGGATTGTGAGGTCCTTCGTGCATTTCCAAGCCATTGATGCCGTACATGTCCTGGACGTATGCGTTGACAGTTGGGCGGTGATCACTCGTGCCCTTGCCCTTGGAGATCCAGGAGAGATCATGTTCGGCCCATGCGGCTGACTTGGAGCGCCCCTTCCAGCCCTTGCCTTTCTTGCCAGATTTGCCGGTGAAGAAGTGCTCGTTGTAGGGAGAATCCCGGCGAGGGCATCGGCAACTTCCTGGTGAGGGAGACTCTCGGCTATGAGGAGTTTGTGGAGGCTCTTCTTCGCCTTCACGAAGAGTCTTCCGGTGTTGACCAAACCCGCAAGGACTTTGGCCTCCCTAAGAACATGGATTCTGGTTGGGATGAATGGGGCGAGTCCTGGTCAGATTGGGACTATCAGCCCGTCACCGAAGAGATATCTTTTTCCGAAGGAGAACAAGCTCCCGAAGCACCTGGAGACGTGCCGGTCTCTCAGGAACTGCCGCACCTGGATCTGCTCCCAGCCAGGAGCCTAGCCCTGATGCACAAGTGGGTTCCCCTCCAGCACAGCGTGTGACAGATACTACTGGCACACCGGGAACCATCACGGAGCTCTCCATGGCGGACACCTTCATCATGGGTGTTCTTCGTGGCTGGCGTCTTCTTCAGGCAGCTTCCCTCAGTCCGGAGGACAAGCGTGACATCCTAAGCACAACACGCAACTCCTGGAGTACGAGGCCATCAGCCAAGCTCTTCAGATGCTTTGGGATGAACAACTTCTTGGAAATCGTCAACGGCCTCCTCAGCACCTGAACTACCACGAGGCCGACCTCAATTACCAGGACGCGTGGGATCAAGATTGGGAACCCTGGGACCCTTCTGATCAGACCTGAATTCATTGTCCATGACTACTTCGCCGTCCGGGAACGTGCCAATCTCGAAGTCCTGAGCGATGATCTTTTCCTGGGTCGTACCAAAGGGCTCGACGCAGTCAAAGATCAGAGTCTCTTAGAGATTTATGCTCAAGGCGATCAAGTAGCTGTGCACACGTTCCTGAACGTTCTTGGTGCACTTGATCGGGCTCAGCAGGAAGCACTGAATCGTTGCCTCCTGCTCCGCTACCAATGCAGCGGGAGTAGCGCGGGGAGCGAATGGCGCCAAGCCTTGTTTCTTTCTCAAGCCGCCTGTGCAGCTGACTATGGGGGTCGTGGCCAATGTCTGGCTCGGCTACAAGCAAAAGGGCCCTTCAGCTGCGGAAGGGACATGTCTGCAGTCTGGACAATCTACATGCATGGCATCAACTGATGAGCCTCTAAATGCCCGTGTTGCAGAAACCAAACGGAAAACCGAATTCCGTTTAACATCCCCACCTGAGCCGTAGGCAAATTTACGCAAACTTCGACCTACAGGACATGAGCCGCAGTCACAGTGAACATAGACCATTGCTGACCTGAAAACATGACTTGTGTCCCCCACAAGACATGGAAAAATGGGCAGACATCATTCGGGGACCACCAACCATTTTTGCGGGGGCTCCAACTATCAAAATCCATAGCCAAAAGTGGTCCACGGACCGCGATGCGCGCGACCCGCCTGGCTGGCCGCCGGCGCCTTGCCGCCTTGCGGATGGGGAGAAAATGACGAAGATCCCTCGGAATTTCATTCTGATGGGCGGGAAGCAGATTTTCGTTTCTCGTTTTTTTTTTTGTCTTGGTAGTCTTTTCTTGAGGGTGCCCTTTTTGGGTTGTTCCGAAGGGAAAGCAAAGGGAAAACGCGCTTAGAGGGAACATCCCCTTGGGAAACAGAGGTCAAGCTTGGAATGGCACGGGGTCAAAACGAGGTTCTGGGTTCTGTTTCCAGGGGCCTTGTGAGTGGTGCCTCAAAGTCCGGCTTTGAAAAGCTCCCCTGCCTCCCACTGACAAAAGGAATGCTCTTGAGGTTGACTGTCGCGCATCCAGCTAGCTGTGGCCATTACTTTTTAATCAAAGTACTGAGACTCTGGGGTTGGCCAACATGTTTTTTAACCATCCACGGTCCACTTGCAAAGGGAACACTAGCAGAGTCGATGTTTCAACAGTAATGTGCTTAGACAAGTGGTTGTCCCAACGCTTAGGGGGGCAGTTTGATCAACAATGGATGGATTGCACTGGTTTTAATTTGGGTTTCCAGTCCCAGTCGCCAGTATCGTAGGTAACCATTTTCCTTCAGTTTTCCAGTGTGGCTCCACTCGGACTCCATTTCCAGGACACCGAGGATTATTCCGTACTTGGGATGGATTCCACTTGGCGCATGTGGCATGGACTCTTGTTTCAGTTGGGCCCACTGACTCATTCACTGACTCACCGACTCACTGACTCAGCGCGTGGAATCCCATCGATTCGGAGCCGAATCGATTCGGTTCCAGGCAGCTGGCAAGCGGGAGCTGGCCGTGCAGGAGGCCCAGCCATGGGTATGGCTGATGGTTTGGAGGTCAACAGGTACTTTTTTCGGGATGGTTGCAACCCACTTGGGGGGGTTCCTCATTTTGAGAACCCGAGGTGTGGATGTTTGCCCCCTCATTTCTTTTGCAAGATTTTGGGTCGTTGATGCCAGGTTTTGACTAAGACTCACTCAGAGCAACTGACCAAAATTACTGGTAGTCTACTATTGTTTTTGGGGAGGGGGGGGCCACCCAAATTGCCCACAAAAACAATCGGGCCCACCCAATTTTCCAATGTCTTGGGAAGAGAGGTAATTTGCCACGTGTTTCTCCAGAGGGAACCCAACATGGGCGGTTTCCTTTGGATTCTTTGTTGAGTGGCTGGTGAAACCTCAACATGAACTCAGAGGGTCCTGGGCTGGTGCGGACAGCTGCTGGCCTTTTTGAGATGGTAGTTTTCAAACCTCTTCCGGCGCACTTCCATGATTGTTGGAGACAAAGTACCTGCCAACATGGGACCCACCAGAGGGTCCTCTCCACCCCAGTCAGGTTCCATGCAGCATGGGTGGGAGGGTAACAATTGGGTGAAAGATGCTGCAATTCCCACCATTTTGTTTTCATGTTCCCCCTGACCTGTAGAAAAGGAATTGTGCCATCTATGTTCACCCTGCTAATGAACTCTTTTTACCCTGGCATAAGACCGCACTACCAGGGTTTTGCCCTGGATTCCCTGGATCGGATTTGAGCCGGCCAGCTCACCAGCTCACCAGCTCGCAGGAACTCGCCAGGGCGCCCGGAGCAGCGCGCCGCGGGGCGCCTTGCGGTCACGCCCCTCCGATGGAATCCGAGGCCTCGGAATCGATCGCGGCGTAAACGATCGCAGGCACATGCTGAGCAGTGCACTTGTAAGACAAGCAAGCAGCATTCACGCCGAAATGCTTACATCACCTCAACGGAAGCGCAGTTCACAAAAAAATGCTTTAGCCAAGGACATGCGAAGATGTCCACAATTGTTTGCAAAGCACGTGTAGCAGATGCTTCCTGACTGAAAGGTCTGAAGGCAGCAGGCTTCCAATGCATAGCTGGGCTCAAGTTCAGTGATCTGAGTTGATAGAATCTTGGAAAGGTTTGTTACCCCCGCTTTGCGTGTTTTTTCAGCATGGCTTGGTTTGCAGAGACTGTGGTGAAGGAGTACAAGGCATGTGCGTGGCTAAGCGTCATTCTCCTGTATCTCATGCCGATTGTGTTCTTTCTCTGCAGGGCGTACAGCATCCTACATGATGGGACCCCGGCAATGCAAACCTCGATGTCGGCAGATTGGGGAAGCTTGCCGACATTCCTGTTTTGCAGCCCGGAGGGGCATCCCAAGCTCGCAAAGTGCAGTCTGGCAGGGGTCATGCCTATCAATGAATCCATGTTGGCGGCGACTGCAACAAGCCCCCACGGCCATGGATGCATTTTATCCAAGGACAAATCTGAACACGAACAATTCAAAGGAAGAGAGGAGCTGGTACACATCGCCTATACGCACCTAGGCTCTCTAAAATGTGTTCTGGTCAATGCCACAACACTGCAGCCTCGCGCGCCTTCAACTCTTCACTTTGAACTTCTCGTTGACGGGTCTGTTAAAGATTCCATGCCTTTCCTGGTCTTGGACAAGCACATGAAAGTACCACTTCAAACGCTTACAGCCTTCACTCCAGGCAACCAAGTGATGAACTTTGTGAAGAAGAGGGATGGCTCAAAACGCTTCTCAGGCAACCCCGAATATGAGAATTTCACCTCCAAGATCTTCTCTCCATCTCTCTACTTGAGTGCTTTCTCCACACTTATGTCTCCAGAGTTGAAGGACATCTACAGCACTCAGCTTCAGTACGCATATCCTGACTTTGACTTGGAGGGCATTGAAGCGCAGAACTTGAGCAAATGGAGGCCAGCTGCACTCGCGAAACTCGCCAAGTACCCGCCCAAGCTTTTGTCCGCCCTCGAGCAGGGCGTGACATATCAAACGTACAAGGCCACTTTGTTTATTCTCAATGGCCATGTGCTGGAAGAAGTGGAGATCGGTCGCTACCCGCAGATTTTCATGTTGTTGGCTCGGCTGGGCGGGTACATGCGACTTGGCGAACAGATTGTTTCAACGCGAAGCCAAATGTTCGTTCTTTAAGTGATGGTGCCAATTTCGAGAAAAGACTAGTGTTCTTGTATTCGCATGGAAAGGGTTGAGCTGTTGCCAGGTCAGTGCTCAGCGCAGTTCTGGGTCTTTGCTGGGTGCAGCGCTGGCCGGACAGCTCTGTGGCGAAGATCTACAGGACAAGGACTTTCCTTTTGGCTGAGACACGCGGCCAGCCCGATCATGAGCTTCTGGCCACTGCAACACTCCCTGAGGCTGCGTAGACCCTCAGAAGTTGCTGTTTCCAAGAGAAGGCAGAGTCCGCTGACTGCGCCGCTACTGTTTCATACTGTTTCGTACTGTTTCCTCGCCAGACAGATCTTCCCGAAGGGAAAGAACTTGAAGCATCGCTTGACCTGAAGAAATGTGTGCGATGTTAACACACATGCACATGTGTTGCTGAATCTATGCCATGTGTACCTGATTAGCAGTGGCTGTTCATTAGCTATCGCCGCGCTTATGAACAAAGTACACCAGCCTCGGCCAAACATAAAACTGTCTCGGTTATCGTAAGAACACTACCAAGAATGAAGACGAGAGGAAAACACCGTTTCTGGCTATGCAAGGACGCTAGACAGGAGGACAGCATGAAGGGAAACAAAAGGAGACTATGACGGAGACACAGTACAAGGTATGCTCCAGCTGGAAGACGGACGTTTCCAGAAAACATAAAGCGCCTAAGGCCAACTCAACTTCTGCCAGTTTGGTCAACCTCAACTTGAAAGCGCATGGGGGGGGGGGTCCAGCAAACTTGTCCATCTCCGAACGACAGCAGCCCGAGGGCTGCTCTCTCCTCTTCTCTCTTCCCTCGAATCCGAGAGGGCGGGAATCCGATGGCGTGGACGTTATTGGACGAGGATTCAGTGATCCCAGTGCAGAGTCTTACACATTATATATATATATATTGAAGTTGGTACCCTTTTCTGGAGCACCACAGAAAATGAGAGACATTTTAGGGGCTCTCCATTTGGAGAGCCCAGATGACCCCAACTCCCCGCAAAAGGTGTCTGCTGGAAGAGGGGAGTGATCGGAACTTGGCAGGGTTTCTCAAATAAGCCCTCATATGTCCCTTTTGAGGCGGTTTACACGCAACTTTTTGAGCAAGTGTTAGATTAGTTTCGTTTTGGCGGAGTGATGTGTGCTTTTTAGGTTTGTTTGGTTAGACATAGATAGCGCTGGTTAGTTTGGCCTCGTTTCATTGATATACCCCGGCCATCCATGCCAAAACCCTTTGTTTGCAACCTGTTGGTTTTAAGACGCTAGGGGTCCATGGCTCACCCAATTCCAGAGCGCTCGCTGACTGCATTATTATTATTATTATTATTATTATTATTATTATTATTATTATTCTATGAGTCCTGGAGAGGTTGCGGCAGCGATGGACAGTTTTCTGAAGAGACAAGTGTGGAGTTCCACTTGCATTGAAATGCATCCTTCGCCATCGCGGCTCGAGTGCTTGTTTGGCTCACCTAAGGCCTGAAAGGCACAGGCTGCTCTGCATTGATTTGCACAGCTCCCGCTCGAAGAGCATGACTGGTCACCCGTTGAGTTCAAGTGCCCGGATGTGAGGATTCGGGGGTGTGAAACTACAATCATAGACGAACATAATGCCTTCTGGGCTCATCTCAAGCCGGGTGTCGGGTACGAGGGACTTTGCGACAACGAGCTGTGCCTGTCATACACGCAGGCGCAGCGGTGCGGCACCAATCCTGGACACGTTGTTTGCAGCATGGGCTTTGGCAAGCACCGACCGAACGAAGATTATTGCTACAAGCAGATTGTATGCCCTGCGTGCAAATGGGCGTTCTTTCCCCATCGCTTCTGTTTCCAGGAATGTTCGGCCAAGATCAATTTCTGCATCCAAGGCGAAACAGCCGACGAGGTATCTCTTTCCGAGGACAGAGACTTGAAGTCTAGGGTTTTCGGAAAGCGAGGATCACCTGCAGTTTATATCATGCTTGTGATTGAGGTGGATCTTCCTGGTAAGTATCCGGACGTGGATGAGTTGGAGGTCATAGATGCTGTACGATTTTACATGCCTGATAAGATGCGGACGTCTTTGTCCAGAATGTCGACCGCTTCAACTTTGAGTTCCCCTGCCTCTCAGAGTGGCAGTATGAGATTGAATCCGATGGAAATACGCTACATCCAAGACAGCATATCCAACCGCTTCCAGTGTGGTCGCCGCGTTCGCGACACCATGGAGAAGTTGAGGGATGGCCGCCTCCAAGTCGGACATTCCCAAGATTCGGGCCTTTCAGCGTAATGGACGCTGGTACGCGGAGGACAACAGGCGTCTATGGGCCTTCAAGGAGGCTGGTGTGTCGTCAGCTCCAGTGCAAGTGGTTGCCCAGGCAAGTGTCGACCCAAGGAAGTTTACCTCTCTGGATGACGGAGCGAGCATTCGCATGCGTGGTTGGTGAGGCAATCACGGGCGCTGCAGGTATACACCATTCATGTGGATTCGCATTCAGAGTAGAAGCCAGATGAAAAAGTAGCGAACTTGCCGTGCTTGAGCCAAAAGGTGGGCGACATCTGGTGATTCTCGCTGCCGTCCTTTCAGAAAAAGGCGGCGATTGTGTCCCAACTTCAGGTACCCCTTGATTGGTGGCTTGGATCGGTGGTTTGGAGGTTTGAACCCCATTTCCTCTTGAAGCCACGGCAAGCTAACGTATCCACCAAGCCAAACCACCACTTAGGGGTCAGGTGACCGTTCGCTGGCCTGTGTTTCTCACAAGGAAAGCCCTATCGCAAACGCTGTTCACATCACGACCCCTCCAACCGATTGTTTTATGTTCCCTTTTGAAGACAAGTCACCAGAAAGAATAAGAATCAGCTTGGCACAAAGGCGATATTCGAGGCTGCCAGTGTTTTTGGATTTGAGGTCGAATGAAATGAAATGAGCCACTTGCTCAAAACCCATGGAAATGAAGGCTCTGCAAGGGATCATCCCAACCATACATGGGTGCAGCCGCCTTTTTTTTACAATAATTTCTTGCTCCTGGCATCACGCGGCCTGCCTGGACCCTTTATCAAGCGTGCCCATGTCGCTAAGACACGCGTTGGTATTGTAGGCTACCATTTGCGTCTCGCTCTGAGAGGCTGCCAGAGGACGTGAGCCAATGGCGGGCACGACATGTTGGTGTGTTCTTGCTGGTGTTTTTTTCCTTCTTTTACAAATTAATGCAAATCCTTACACGGGTTTGGGTAGACCAGTTTAATTCGAGGTTTTAGTTTTGAGTCAAATGAAATGGAGTGGCGTGATGCGGGGGGCCTCCTTGTCTTCTTCCACTTTGCTTGGCAGGACGTCGCTAAGGACGAGGTGCTGGCCGCTAGGTCCGGCCGCGGCTGTGGGGTTTATGGGTAACCATCCGTCTTCGTTGGAGTCTGAAGGCGGGAACTTTAAAAAAGGGTACCGAGCCTCGAAAACAAAACAGATCCATTTGAGTGTCCCACTGCTTTTTCTAGGGGTTGATTCCAATTATCCATTCTTTCCAAACCATCGTTCTTTTCAAAAACCGGATCAATTGTCCCTGGGTTTACGGAGGTTTTGTAGAAAGATTCGGTGTTTGGAAGAATGGCGAAGGTACCCCTGGACCCTTGGCTTTCCCCAACAATCTTGGAAGCTGACAAGAGGGTTTTCCTTTTGGGGAAGCCCCCTGTCCACTTCCATGTCTGGTGGAAAGAGGGTACTTCTGTGCAGATTCGGAATCACCGGGAACGTGTGGAAATCGGGGCACCCATGGGGAAGACGTCCTTTTGTAAGCCTATCCGCAGGGGTTGCCAACGGCTTCCTATGGCTAAATGCCGGCCAAGATGAGCAGACATGAGCTCGAGAATCTCCTGTGTCGACCTTTGAATTCCAACCTAAGGACCGAGCCTCAAGAACGGACAAAGAAATTGTCCGGGGCCACTTTCTGCATCACTCAGAAAGTGGCAGTCGTAACGGATTGGTATCACAAGGATTAAACTCCAGAAGGCCAAATATTTGGACGATGGGTCATGTGGGGCTGAATGGTTGGAGGATTTTCCGGAGCCTTGTTGATTTTGGTCCATGTGCAACTCCAACTGCTCGCTCTTTTTAGGGTACATGTTCAAGGGTAAGCGCTGATGCGAGGATACGCTTAGAAAGTCGGTATTTGGAGGACAGGGGTACTCCCGATTTTGCGAGACTTGCAAGGCAGCTTGTGAGACTTGTGAGTCAGCAGCAAACTCGGACAAAACCAGTTGGTGTTCACTCATCGGGAAACCATCGACACACTGCCAGGTCCATTCAAAACTACAAGCCAAGCAACGCCCAAAGGTACAAACTGCTTGGGGTCCCAAACCGTTTCCCTCTCTTAGCCTTTGGGTCGTAGGTGAAGCCAAAGCCGCGCCGGCGCCTTCCTTGCCTCGCCTTGCGCCCGCGCGATCCGAGTGATCCGGGCGCCGCTTCCATTTGCCGAATGAATCCATCGAAGACGCTGGGGACCCGATCTCCCAGCTGTGCATACATGGGAAATTAATATTGTTTTTTTCCCCTGTTGGTGGTAGAGGGAATCGATTTCACCAGAATATATGTTGATGTTTTTTCCTCAGGGGCCTTAAGCAAATGGAAGGAAAGCGAGCGATTTGTGCTGGGTTGTTCTACAAAAACTCATTCCGCTAGGTTGTGTCCTCAGTGGACAGCCCACGGAGCGGTGGCCAAATCGTCAATCGGCGATTGGTCAAATGCTTATGGTGGAATTAGGCCTACGACTGTTTCCCTTGTTGTAGCGGTGTCCTACGAATTGCGGAGGATTCGAGATCCCCATTTTTATTCTTGCTGATTCCCCATTCTTTTGAACCATCGTTCTTTTCAAGAACCAGCTGTTTCCCCTGCGTTTTTGGTTTCCTGAAAAGAAGGATCCCTGGAAAGAATGCCCCTAGAACTTTGAGCAACCCAGTTTGCGTGAAAGTACTTTGTCTGGCGCGCGTTTTTTTCGGTCTGTCCCCTGGCAAGGGGCTGGCCCAGAACGGATGGCAAAGGGATAAGGTACCGGGCTGGGGAAGACCCGCGCATGCCAAGCTTGAAGTGCCAGGGGCACTGAACAGCTCTGGGCTCCTGAAAGGATGCAACCCAAAATCAGCTTTACAAATGATCGGATCTTCTAAGTTCATCTGAAGTCTGAGGTGTTTTTTCTTCTTTCTTTTTTCAGAGGCCCAACTATATCGAGCTCTGCTCGAGTCCCGATCTTTTTTAGCCTCTTGGGCGAATGTCCATAGATGCCCCCGCCTGAAGTGGCCGAATTAATTCATTGATTCACCTGCTGCAAGCGCACATGTCGTGGCAGGTCCTGTATTTTGCATTCGGCGAAAACCGTGCTGTTCATGCTGTCCGCTGACACATGGGACTTCCTCATGGGACTTTTTCCTACTGGGTGCTTTGACCCTCTAGCCAAAAGGACACCAACCACTTGGGACGGAAGGATTCCGATTTTGAGAAGCTCCTTTGGCACTTGAGATTGGACGCGCCGGATTTAAAGGCATTGGCTCTGAGAACGTACGGGTTGTGGACCTGTTCGTTGGTTGATCGTTGTTGGAGTTTGGGGTTATCAAAGTCACTGTCCTTTCAACCCACCACTTGGGTAACTCTGGAAAAATGAGGCCAGTCTTTGCAGGGCGTAACGAGAGAACGCCCACCCCCCGTTCCGGTGGATTTTTCTTCGCCTGTGAACATGGCTCTTCAAAGACAGGGCCCGCGAAATCCAAGCGTTGTTCCTTTCTGGTTTCCCTTGCATTCAAGGTGAACGGGGTTCCCCTGCCAAAGTCTCCTGATTTGCCTATCCATTTGGAGTTCGGGACATAGATTTCAACCACAAAAACATCAAACACCAGGCGAACTCGAACTTTCCCTTATAGTTTGATTGTGCCTTATGTCACATATGTCGAGGCTGCATTCGATGCAAGGTTGTCATAAGGCCGAGGGCGAATCCGAGGACCCAAATATGAAATGGGGGTGGAAGCTCACCAAATTCCCATGCGAACACAATTGCATATCGACCGTGGCTGACGTGCATTGCATCCAAGCATCGTTTTGCGTGGCTATATGGCTGGCATGTGCAACTGTGCAGGGGGTACAGCCTCTGGAACAAAACCAAACCACGGAGACACAGACAGCTTGACGTGTGATGACAGGAAATTCGGCGTACAATTCTCGGCAACCATGTGACCAGCGCAGCCCAACTCTTGCAGGGATGTCAAAGATATCATCGGCTCACACAACGGTGCAAGCCCCCAGCATGCGTTTGACTTGTTGATCTGTGGGATGGGACATGTTTAACCGAAAACAAGCATCTGCTCGCTGCCCAAAATGAAAGCACATGTGCGCTCAGAGATCACATATATCTGGACTGATACCCGTATGCAAACAGATTGCGTTGGCACGCTACAATCAGGCTATGAATGGAATCACAACTCTTCTTGATCTTAGGTCTTGTGATTCTGCAGTAGGATCGTTCAACATCACCTTTGGACTCCATGAGTTTCCCTCGGCGATGCTTCTAGCTCAATATACCCGAACACCTGCAATCACATCCCGCAGAACATTTTGACCGCTTTCCGGAGAGATCTTTCCAGGTCGACTGCGCCGCCGATCCGCGCCGTCGATCGGCGCGGAGTTCGCGCCCATGCGACGCCATGCTGGCGCTGCTTTTCTTCGCCGTGACACGGCCGGCGCTGGCCTGGACACGACTCACCGTGGCAGGGGCCCTAAGGGAACGATGACTGAAGGGGGCTGTAGTTCTTCCATTTTCTCAAGAATATGTTTTCTTCTTCGCTGCCGGTTTTAAAGGGAAACCATTCACTACTGGACATATGTATGGTTATTTTTCCCTGGGGACTCGAGCAAATGCAAGACTTGGTGGGACCAATTGCTGTGAGTGGCCGAGGAAAGTGCGATTTTGTGATTAGGTCACGGGGATGTCCTACTTTGAGCCGCTTTGAGTGAATTTGCACAACCATGCCCTTGATTTTGATAGGTTGTTCCGCTTAAGGAACACGCACCCCGCACTGAATCTTTTCAGAGCAAGACACCGGTTGAATCACTTTTCAATTTTTGTTACTCACATTTGTACCTGAATCGCCAGCTGAGCATGTCCAAGAATCATTACCAAACACAGCCCAAGACCACCCTGAAGACCCTCAAGCCAAACAAGGCAGGAGTTGAGGTCACTTTTGGGGCTGGCAGGTGCATAGCGAGAAATGCGAGGAGTCTGGCTGCCAGGCGCGGGAGCGGCAGTTGCCGTTGAGTTTGCTTGAGGGGCGACTGTGGATTTTGGCCGTGCAGTCTGTGGGCTCTCATTTGGTAAGAAAACAACAAGCAGCTCATCCTTAAAAGAGGGGATATGAATGGATATGAAGCATGTCTTTGTTTTCACATTTTTCCCTTTGGTGTCGAAGACAAACCAAGATACCTACTTTTCCTGCAATGACCCCTGTACTTGGCCAGCCATCAAGGGCTAGCTTTGATGGTAAGCACGTGGCTCCAAAACGTCTATGCGACGCAAACCGGAGGCGGATGCCCACTTGGAAGAGGTTCAGTGGTAAACCAAACGGAACTCAAGGACTTGTGGGTCGTCCAGGTTGAAACTCTTGCAGCCCGTTTGGAAACCTCGGCTTTGAGAAACCAATTGAATCATCGTGGACTATTCCAACGACTGCTCCCCATGTTCAAACTCCCATGTGTCCAGAATGCTTCTGACTCCGATACGGAAAACAGCGTGTCCTTGCAAAAAAAACTAAAACTAGAGCATGCAAAATCACACTGAACCTAACAAGGGGACCATTTCACTTGAGGGAAAGGAGATGCTTCCAACGATTGGGCTTTGTAGGGGTTCCATGTCGATCTGCGAAATAATGACAAACATTCACCAACATGCATTTAAACAAGAAAGCAACGAACACCAACCCCATGTGGTATCCCAAACAGCAACACCCCCGGCTCGATCCCCCCGAACCACGCAGCTTGGTCAAGCCCCTAGCTTAGAAACCACAAACAACGGATTCCCCTTGACTCATCTTGGGTGGACCGGTTTTGTCTCACAAGACCCACAAGGAGGGGGAGCAACCCGAGTCGAAGCCTTGGGGGAGCTGAGCGAGTTGGGCCGTTTTTTGGGGTCAAAGAGGTTGAGCCCCTGGCTGGTTGCGTGCCAGCGATGTGGAGCCGTGTCGGTTTCGGTTTGGCGCGAGCGACAGGTGGCGGCCAAATGCCCTGAGAAGACCTGGCCGGTGGCTTGTGAGAGCGAGCCCAGAGGCCGCACCGGTTGTGAGACCCCGGTTTCTGATTCGATTCTTTAACGCAGTTACCAACAAACGTGATGCTGTACCATGGTTACAAAAGTGGTGCAGGATTTCGTCCATCCACAGTGTCAATTACCAATACAGTAGCCAAACGGCTCCAGCTCAAGCATCGCAATTGTTCAACACACGGATATGATACACGAGTACAGTTTCATCCCACAATAATGTATACCCTTCCGCGAAATATCCGCTCGCCCTTGACACGGTCGGCCGGATCTGTGGAGGGTAATTACCCGTCTTCATGGCGATTTGACAGATCTTTGGACTGGACAACTTTTAGGGAAGCAGTGGATTCCGTATTGGACCCGCAAAAGAGAAACTTTGTGCACCCAAGCCGTGCTCAAAATAGGCGACATCTTTGTTAAAGGTAAGCCAAACGCCAAACGGAGGCCACCTGGAGGAGTTGGTCCCCTTTGAGCGCCCAAGGGAGGGTTGGAAAAACCGTGCCAGGCCATGCTTGGTTCAACCAGGGCTCATGCACGGCGTCGGCGCGCTTGGACATAGAGAGCCTCGGCAGAGATGAGAAGTCCAGAGGGCTTGCAAAGGGCTTTCTACATTTCCATGATGCCATTTGGGTCTGTATTTGTTTGCCGTGCCCATTCTTTAGTCTACGCGGGAACCTGCCCCGAATCATACCCCGAACCATACCCCCGATTCATACCCCACCTTGCAAGCCTGCTTGAAGGCCTTAGCTAAGAGTATGCAAGTAGGGCCTGTCCTGCGGGCAACACAATAAACTGTCTGTCCCTAAGCAGTGTTCTACTCTAACTGGCGTTTAGGGTAAGAGCTACAGGTTAGCTCACAGTTCGTCACGCGCCAGCTGACAGTTTGCATGGGCCGGCTTGTTGCGACACACGCATAATTGCATTTCAAAAGCGCGCAGGCTCGCACGAGCTGCTTGGCTCTTTCGGCTGTTTATCCCAAGTGCGCTTTCGCTGCTGCGTCAAGGGGTGGGCTCGGCTTGGGTATGTGTACTGCCGCTCCGGCGCGGGTCGAAAAATGACCAAGAAGGCTTGAACACTCTGTGACGGACATCTCGCCCCTTCTGCTACGTGGTTGAGAATTTGACCACTAACCAAACCTTTGCTGACTTTGCGCGGGTTGGCACGCTCTGCTTCATAGCTTCACATGGTGCGGGCCTGTTCCAAGTGCAAGGGCGCAGCCGCTTGCAGCAGCCCCGCATGATTGCAAGCTTTCCTAGCCATACTCGCTTTGCGTCTTTCCGTTAGCAAAAGCCTTCCCCGCGATTCATACCCCCGATTCATTCCCGATTCATACCCCGAGTCATACCCTTTCGCAGCCATCTGCAACCAAGAGCCTCTTGCGCTCTGGGCGCAATCGTGAAGCTACAGGGACCAGATCTTCAGAAGCTGGGCAAGGGGGGGACTGCAGAACGACGCCGCCCTTTTCGGAGAGAGGATCGTCCGGAAGGTTTGGAGCGGTTTGAAGGAAGAGTTCGAACCCTTGTAAGCTGCATCCTTCAAGAGTGAATTGTTTTGCTCTGCTTGTGAAGTTGGGGAGCGCTGCAAAGAGTGGCCTGTGCTTGAAGGAGTTCCGAGCAAGAGGCCTTCCTGGCATTGGCGGGCGTGCCAAAGCAAGCAAATTCTTGTCAGCGCCTGGAAGGAAGCTCTGGGGCCCGCGAGGAGGAACTGCTAAGCGAACACGGGGTTTGGCCGTTGTCTGAGCTGGTCCGCAAAACATGCCCTGGTGACTGGTGAGGCGTCAGGCTTCGGTGTGCCACGGCTGTTCACCCCGTTCTTGGCAGCGTCAGAGGCTAGCTGTGGCAATTGGGCGGTTTGGTTTCTTGCGGCTATCTGCTTGTCAGCGTAAAGGAGAATTGCAGCGCCCAAGGCCACAAAACAAGAATTCAGAGCTGCGCGGGCCATACCCCGAACCATACCCTCGAGTCATACCCCGAGCCTTACCTGAAATGGGTTGTTTTTGAGGGCCCATGAGGGGTCGGGGTTCTCCATGGCAGGGTCCTGGGGTCTGCGTTGGAGCGGTCATGACCCTTAGGATGGTTAAGAAATCACCTGTCTTCCCTTGGACATGTTTTTCATGACACGTACAGACCCGACACACATGAGGTGTGTGTCATGCAGAGGGCCCTCTTCAGTCAAAGATGCACGCTCGGATTTCGAGCACTGGTTGTGGGCCACCACATTTGTGCAAAGAATAAACACCCGCAAGGGGTTGTGGAAACCATGTGAAGGCTGACATCTTTAGTGGGCCAAACATGGAGAGCCCCTTAGATGTGACCCTTCGTTTCCCTTTAAGCCAAGGGTACGAGCCTCAAAAAAGGAGAGAGTTCTCCGGTCCGAAGCGCGGGCTTGCAGGATCAGGGCGAAGGTGGCTTGCACCAGTATGTTCGAGACCTTCACCGTTTCAGGCGCGCGTCACCGGCACCTCCGTTTCGCATGGCGAAACGCATCGGGCAAAGGCGCAATGAGCTCACGAGCCTTTTTGAGCCTTTTTGGTGGGCAAGACGGGCAAAACCCATGAAGGCATATATATATATATATACACTGCACTTGCGGATTCCTGATCTGGGGATTGCGGTAAGTTGCCCAGACGGCTGTGGCGCAAAATATGTACCAGAATGGCACCTTGATACATCGAACCCAAGACTAAATCCTGCTTAACCCTAGCTCTTTAATTGTGGGCCACACCCAGATGAACATGTTCTTGGACGCCTCCAGAAGTGTGTTCGCACATCGAGGTTTCTATGAAGCTAGGTCTGAAGATTCAGCATTTGTGTTGCTGACGTGTGCAGACTCAGTCAGCTGTGGGGATTTTACAAGATCCGACGATTCAGTGTCACCGACCCCCAAACGCTTGACAAGTTTGCTAGGGTTCAAGCCCGATTAAAATGCCGGTAGATGCTTTCGTGCCATGTATTCGCTTCTCATTGCTTTTTAAGCGTCCTTTGCACCTCGCCTGTTTTTTGCAGCTAAAGCCTGTTTTTTGCGCCTGCAATGAGCCATGGCGTGGTATTTGGATTATTCATGCTGTTGCCACGTTTAGATTCTACAAAGCCATTTCCACCTCAACATGTCTTGACACGACAATTTTGGTGTGAACATAGCGGTCCGTGATCTTCGCGAAAGCAGCGTGAAATCACCGTGAAATTGGTGTGAAAGCCTGTTTTCTATCGTGAGAGCACGCTTTCTGCCGTGAATTTTGACACCGGTGAATCTATGTGTTTCAGCCTGTCCTTTGGTACTCCCTCCGCTTGTTTGTGGGAATGGAGGTCAAGTCTTTGTACACTTTGGTCCTGAGCACATGCGGCGCCTCAATTGTTCAACGATATCAGCTGAGCTTGGACAAAACTACTCCTGGGCAAAAGCCCGCCTTTCGCAGAAAACACGCAGAATAAACCGCCTTTGGAACTCCAGGGATAGGGCATGGCTGCAATCGTACAGGGAGGATACGCACGACAAAGTCTGCACGATTTAGAAGATGATATTTCTCCAGAAAACCATGGTCGCTATACTAACCCCCATGATTTTTCCTGGTGTTTATACTAACCCCCACGGTTTTTCCCCGGTGAACATACTAACCCCCATGTTTTTCCTGGTGGTTGCAGTTGCCCCCACAATTTCCTGTTGGTTGGACTCCGGAAAAATTAAGTTAAGAAAATAGAAATAAGCAAACACACAATAACAATGATGATTATACAAATAAACATACAAAAAAAACACACCCATGCGGTCCGCATGCGCCGAGTCGCCAGGCCCCACGGCGCGGTGTCCCGCGGGCTCGCAGCTCCAGCGCTGCTTCTGCCAGGCCGGGGCCCGGCAGGCCGGAGTCGCCGGAGCCTGCGGGCCCCTGGTTGGGCGTTCGCTGCCAAGTGGCCCACCAGATGGAGCCGCCAGAGGTTTTTTTTTGAAGCGTCAGGGTTTCCGAGCCATGGCCCTTGATGTTACAGTAGCCGCCAAAAGTGGGGGGTCGTCTTTTTTTGCAAGGCACCAGTAAATGCTAGGTCCCGGAGCCAGGTGCCATTTTTACCGCTTCTTTTTTGGGGAAGGGTTTGGGACCCTACTAAAATAGACTACACCAAAAAGTTGGTAGCCTGATTCTAACCTCTCTACTGGAGGACCTAGGTTTTTACTGTGGATAGACAAAACAATGGTGGTACTACTGTGGATGCCCAGACTTTTTGGGGCTTGCAATGGAAGACCCAGATCCTCCGTTGCACTATTCAGAGGGGTTTTGGGGTCTCAACACCTGGCTGTTTGAGGGCCCAAAATCAATCGGGAGCGTCTGGGTGGACAAAATCCGTTAGCATCACGACATGAAGCCATGGCTGAAGCCACTATTTGTTGGTATGTTGCAGGGGAATGCTGACCTCAGATGAATCAACCAACCAGTTTATGAACTGGAGGGTTCTTGGCCCCTCCAAAAGTGACCTGATTCCAACCACACCCAGGTTGACACCAGCCTATTGAGAAACTGCGGGTTGGGGTCAACATTACCTAGATGCTCGTTGCACGGGCCAAGTCAGCGTGATGTTGGGAACCTAGGTTTCCAGCCCCCGGGAATGTGGGGTTGTCGGGGGGTGGCAAACCCCAAGGCAGATTAGAGGTGACAGCGCAGGGGTTCTTACTTGGGTGAGACCTAGACGATAGCCCACATATAAAAGGTACCCCCATGTGACATGTGGGGTTAACCTTGTCAGGGAAGGGTATACCCAAATGGCTAACCGAACATGCAAGTAGAGGGTGGACAAAAGAGATATTGCTAGCCAGCATAGGTGAAGCATAGGTGACCTTGGGTCGGTCTGGTTGAAAATCGATGGCACTGGTTGCAGGTTCTTTCCAATTCTTTACCAGTGCCATCTGTTTTACCAAAAGGACACGCTAGCATAGGCGGTTCGAAGTAGTTTTGCCTTTGGGGGAGCGAAGGAGCCATCAAGAGTTCCGCTAGGACATGGTGATTTTTGTGGATCAACATTGTGTAAATTTGTGGGTGGTTCTGCCAAAATCCCCATGTGTCCTTCCTGGTGGTGAAGTACATCGCGCAACCCTACGTGGCGATATACGGGGCAGTTTTGTCTGCTCGGAAATACATCCGTCCGTTTTCGTGAAAACCATGCCGTTTTGCCAACTTTTGCCAACTTTTGTGGGGAAGATCAACAATGGAACTCGGGGCTTGGTTAAGCACGTCCAGCAGAGACCTTTGGTCGGCCGATCGATTTGGCTTCGAGGGGATCAAGCCTTTGCTTGTTTCTATTCTTTATCTCTGATCTTCAAACTTTTTGGGAAGACCATTTTAGTGGTAAATATAAAGTTTGAACTTTTTGTTGGGCCATCCACTCAGCAAGTGAGCTATTGTTGAGGCTTTCGAGACTCCAGGCGTTTGCGCCTTCGCACCTGTGATGCGCCTTCGCATCTTTTCGCTGGCTTGGGGTTCACCTTTCTCAAGCGCATCATCACCCGAGTGCCTGAAGATTCAGTGCATCAAAGAGGACACCGCATGTGAGGGAAAATTCAATGATAGAAGGAAAACCTTTGATGCAAAAGCACTCCCCTTTCAATGTTTGGAAAGACCGGTTTCAGAGCCGTGGAACCGCTTGAACTCAACGCCTTCCATGCCTTCAGGTTTTCTCAAAGTAGTCGCTATGGCATTTTGGTTTTCCCTTTAAATACCAACCAACACGGGGGGGGCTTTTCCAAAACTGGGATTGTTCCTAGCGGCCACCCGCATCAGCTCGTACCCTCAGTGAACATCCCAATCCCCACTAAAACAGGTTCTAAAATGGATTGTGCACCTACCCCAACATGGTACCAAAACGGTTTTGACCCGCAGCCAAATCCAGCGACGCATCTCCTTCGGGCCGTCGGGATCGCGCGCTGGCCCTCCTCGAAGGCCTGCCTGGGCGCTGCGCAGCCGCTGCAAGAGGGTCCCGCCTGCAGCGCGCGCGCCGCGCCCCAGGCGGAGGCAGTCCGCGCTGGCCAGTACTTCCAGTTGGTGAAATGAAGATCTGGTATTTCCCCCTGTTGATTTTAAAGGGAATCGATTTCACTACGGGAAGTATGTTTTTTTTGCCCAGGGGACTTAAGCAAATGGAGGGGTATCGTTGGAATTTGGTCGGGCGGGGGGAAGTTTTGGGCGGCAACAAAAGACATGCGGTGGGGGGGGGGACCGCTTGAAGATAAGACAAAACAGGTCCTTAGTTGCAACCACAGCCATTCGACCGGATCTGACCTTGTGAAGTTTTCCCACATTTGGGTGTCCCATTTTTAGTAGGGGTGCTAAAAGTTTATCACCTTTATTTTCCAGTTCCTTTGGGCAAGTGAGTGTCTGAAGTGCATGCCCATCCTTGAGTTGCACATTATTGTACCCAAAACGAGCAAAGTGGAATGTACAGAGGGAACCCTTGGTGGATTGCAGCTTTAGATCGGAAACCACAGTGGGCTAAGATCACTCAAGTAAAATCGTGTTTCTTTCCTGGCAAACCACACAGACAACGACTAAGTTTCCGGTTTGTGCTTTGGGGGACGCTAAATGCAACACGGACGAGGCTTCATCGTATGGAACATGGCCCCTCTTGGACCCGTAAGACTGACGCCGTGTTTCTGGTTCAGTGAAGCGACGAAGCCAAAAGCGGTTCGGACCTTGAGGGAGCGAAGCAGCGTGGCAGTTTCTTCACGACTTGAGATTTGTGTAGGGCTTCTGTCCATGGTACCTGCATCGCTGTGTAGCTGCAGAGGCGTTCCTCAGACGTTCTTGAACTCAATGGCAGTCCTCACATGTTCCAAAGCCAACAATGACCCCAGGCAACCTCAAACTACGCTGGCAAAGCCTAGGAACCGCTTTTCAGGCAAGGGGTGACCAGATCACGGCTGCACCACGCTGGAAGGAAGATCCTGCACGACTCGCCCAAGCTTTGTGCCTGAGGGGCGATAGCCATTGGCTTCTGCAGAGCTTTGGAGAAGATTGGGACCTTTGCAAAGCGGAAGCCAGTTTTTTTGTTTTTTCGCCAAGGGCAATTTTGGACATTTGTTTGTCGTACATTACGACTCGCATTTGTTGTCCCAAAAATTGTCCAAATACGAGAAAAAGGACTTTTGTCCCAAGTGTTCAAGCGTCTTCTTTCTCCCCTGCTTGTTTGGTTTGGGTTCCCCACAGCTTTGTTTGTTTGGTTTCCCACGAAAATTGTTGTTTTGTTTGGTTCCCCACAACAACCTTTCCTAATTCCACCTGTCGGGTCACAGTCAGAGTTGACCAAAGCCATTTGCTCGATGTGCGATCCCAGCGGGATAAGATATAAACGTCAAATTGGAAATGCCATACAAGGCGGCGGCAAAGGCGCATGACTTAGGTCCGCCCGGGCGTGGTCCGCATGGACGTTTGCAGTTTGCAGCATAGAGCGCAAGCCTGATGATGAGTCTTAGAGCGTCAAAAGAGTTGACAAAAGCCATCAATCGCCATGAACAGCAGCCAGCCTTTTGGGGGCAGTTCTTCAAGGGGTATGCGTAGGAGCTTATCTGGGGGAGGCTGTAAAAGGAGTCGGGTATGTACAGATATGGGTGTGTTATTTTTTTTGCGGGACCCACATAGTGATATTCCTTTTGGTTTCCCATTCAAACCACACAAAACAAGGGTACCAGCTCCAAAAAAAGACGCCACCCCTAAAAGGGTGTTTCTCGAAATTGGGGTCCTCTAGAGATGGTTTCCTTTTTGATTTCCCCGTAAAGGTCCTGGAAAGCGGGTGGGGTCAGGCTCCTCTAATTTGAGAAAGCGCCACTCGCACGCCTTCCGTGGCCTTGTCGTGGCTTGGCCGCGGGGCTCAGGAACTCCGAGAGCCTGGGCTTTGTGAAGTACTGCGGCTGGGTGCCATACCTTCGGCCCATGAACACGCCGGAGCTCGACTACAGGCGGAGCTCCGCTGCCGGGGGGAAGTGTTCTCAAAGCCGGTGGAGCTCGTGGACTTGAGCGTCCACTTTGTGGGGGTTGGACCATAGCGGCAACCAACAAAGTTGTAATTACTGATTGGGGCCAGCACCCTTTGTTAGTTCATGTTCAGGTATGGGGTTTTGGACAATTGGATGCTGATATACCACCAAAATAAGCTTGACGGGAAGTACGTAGGTGGTATGCAACCTCCGTACCTCCAATTTGAGGTTGCGAGAGCAGTTTGATTTGAATCAGAGCAACTGGATGGCGTAGAACTGTTTTGAAGTAGATGGATGGCATAGAAACATGTGGCCTTTGATGGGAAGGCTTTGATGTTTTGGTAAGAGCGCAATGCGAGCGGCAAGAGCCAAGATAGAGCTAGTTTGACACACTGTTTTAATTTGGGAACCTATCATTCAACTCTCAGGATATTTGGTGTACTTTCTGGATGATCTTCTTCTGGCTCTACCCCCATTTGAGGTCTCAAGAGCCGAGATTTGGACAATTGGAGTCCAGAGCTCGTGAAACACGAGTTTGGTTGTTCCACAAGCAGCTTTCCAGCTCTGATTTGCTCACTTTGCTCCAGTTCATTTCAGCTGCAATTCACCAGCCTCGAGCTTCACAGAACGACTCGAAGGCTTGAAACCTTAACCTATGGTCACTTCTTCGCCTCAAAACGCCACCCCCCGAGGGCACTTTCGCCCGCCTCAAAACCCCCCCCCCCCGAAAGGGGACATATAAGGAACCCTGCTTGGGGTAGCCCCAACTTGCCCATGTCGGTTTGGACGAGGGCTCATCGACACCAAACCACATGGGGGTCTTTTCTCTTAAGCACGGCCGGAGACAGAGTGAAAGACCGATGCATTTGAGGTTCGAGCAGCAGATGCAGAGGGTCACGAGCCTCGGCCGAAGGGATCTCGACCACCCAAAAACCAAGCGGAACAGGGGGATGGTCCCAGGAAACGTTTGCCTCGATGGGACACCCTAAAACGAAATCAGGTTGCGAAAAGTCCTGGGTTCCCAATAGAAAGGATTGTGTCTCTAATCAGACCGCACCGGTTTCGACTCGGGAGGAATGGTTGGAGCTGTTGATTGGTTTGGCTGGTGATTGGTTTCGTTGCCACGGGAACGATATGCAGACAATACCTTTTCAGTAGGCCAGATGTGACCTGGCTGCGGGCAGATCTCATTAGCAGATGCCACCGATCTAGGTTCAACCCCTGGCTGCCTGGCTGTGCACAAGTGCCCTGAAGGATTGGTTTCCTTGGACGTTCCCCTTTAATTTCAACCAGCCAGTTCCGCAAAGCGCCCGCCTGTTGCGAAACGAGATTTTCGTGCCGGAGTGATGTGGAGGGACAAAATCGTAGGGCTCCCACCCTAGTATTGAAGTACCGGAGTAAAACAAGAACACAACGGGAGCTGACGTCACTACTTGACTACATGGCTGCGTGTCTTCAATGCGCTTTTCCATCCAAGGGCCCAAAAGCCACCGAGGGATGCCGTGAAGCACTTCATGCAGGAGATGTCGGAGCACCAGCGTGCAGATGCAGCACGGTACCTGCGACGTGCCCTCACCAAAAGAAAGAGTGTGTGTGTGTGTGTGTGTGTGTGTGTGTGTGTGTGTGTGTGTCCGTGTGTCCGTGTGTCCGTGTGTCCGTGTGTCCGTGTGTCCGTGTGTCCGTGTGTCCGTGTGTCCGTGTGTCCGTGTGTCCGTGTGTCCGTGTGTCCGTGTGTCCGTGTGTCGTGTGTCCGTGTGTCCGTGTGTCCGTGTGTCCGTGTGTCCGTGTGTCCGTGTGTCCGTGTGTCCGTGTGTCCGTGCGCAGGGTTGGTTTAGGTTGGGTTTAGGATGGGTTTAGGGTGGGTTTGGGGCTGGTTTAGGGTTGGTTTAAGGTTGGTAGACTTGGCAAACCCGCATTTATTAAGGTTGCTCGCCAAAAGGGGTCCCAGTTGGGGCTAACTCATCAAGGCATAACCAAATTGCACGTTTCAAGGAATCTTGGACGCCCAAAACTATTGGATAGCAATTCCGTTCGTAGGGTCCAAACTCCCCTCCTTCAATCCCCCATGAGCCGTGGCATCCTGCAAAAAAAAACTGGCCCTAAGGCCACGCCAGGGTTTGGAGCTAGGCTCCTACGAACAAAACCCCAGACTTCCCAAAATGCCAAGAGGGCTAGAGCATAGTGTTCCGACATCTCTGACTACGTTTCTTCTTTGACCTCTAGGAGCGTTCAAGCCCAACTTAGTTCTCCGCCCTGTTGGTCTCCTCCGAAATCCTAGGAAATACAAATAAGCACTGTCAACTTTCTGACCCCTGCAAGCTAGTCTTCCCAGGGTTCCCAAAATCAGTGAACGTTCAACTGGGAGGGAATAAGTGGTCCAAACAAAGACTGAGGGAATAGACAAGCGTGCTTTTTCGGAGCCCGAGACTACAAGTGGTTTTCCAACGTTCGACAGTTGAGACATAGCAAGGCCCCGGAACGCAAACCTGCAAACCCTCTGGCTCCTCGGCGCTGCACACATCAACTATTGCGATATTACGTGCAGGGGTTGCCTTGTAAAGAATTCTGTTTGTGTCAGGTTGCGTGGCTACACCTGCTTCGTTGCCCAAAAACGACTTGAGCACGACAGCACATTGATGTGTCAGTTTTGACTTGACGTGAGCCGGTCTGCAGGGCAACAAATCTGCCCACCTGAGTTGAGAGCTGAGTTGACAAGGACACCCCTGAATGTTGAAAATGGAGAGCCCCCTCAATGGCAATGGCCGCACACAGCGGACATGGCGGAGCGCCTCGGCCTCTCCCCGTCGCTGCGAGAAGCTCGTGCCCTTCCTCGGCATGCACGTAGAGGAGGGCGTGGACGGCAAGCGGCTCAAGTTCCTGCGGGACGTGCTGGGCGCCAGGGTCTGGAGGCTGCACAGAGCCTACCGCTTCGCCTGCAGCCCCTTCATGGCGGGCTTCATGGAGCTCAAGCACAGCGAGCGGAGGCAGCTCAAGACGGCGGGGAGCGTGGTCGCCGAGAAGGTGGTGAAGCTCACCCAGAACGCCATCTTCGGCCGCTGCTGCATGAACCCCAACAAGTTCAGGAACACGAGCGCCTACGTGGACCCGGCCAAGTTCGAGCGGGCCCTGGGCAAGAGCTCCGTGACGAACTTCAAGCTCCAGATGACTCGGAGGGGTTCCTGGCCTTCGTGGAGACGCTAAAGACGAACCGCAGCAAGGCCTTCATGAGCGTGCCCACCCAAGTCGGCGCCCGCACGCTGCAGCTCTCCAAGCTCATGATGGAGAAGGCCTACTACCTCCACATGAGGAGGCTCTTCCCGAAGATGAGGCTGCTCTTCACGGACACCGACTCCGTGATGGTGCAGATCTTCGAGCTGCAGGACCCGCTCCACGCCATGGCCGAGGCGAACCTGAACGGCGCCGCCCTCTTCGACGTGGCCGGCAAGTCCAAGGACCCCGAGAGGGACCTGAGCGCGCTCTCGGCAGCGGCGCGCGCCAAGGCCATCGAGGTGATGGGGCAGCTGGGCAAGCTCGGCGACGAGACCTTCCCCGCCAGGATCCTGGAGTACGTCGGCCTGCGCTCCAAGATGTACAGCATCCTCACGGTCCAGCCCGACGGCGCGCGCAAGGAGAAGCGCAAGATCAAGGGCGTGCCCAAGAAGGCGGTGACCAACGTCCGGCATCTCGAGTACAGGGAGGTGCTGGAGGAAGGCAGCGAGCGCAGGGCGACCTTCGCGCAGCTGCGCAGCCGCGCGCACGAGATCGCCGTGGAGACCGTCGAGAAGAAGTCCCTCTCGCCCTTCAACGACAAGGTCTACGGCCTCGACGCTCACAACTCGCGTCCGCTGGGGCACTGGCGCAACCTGGAGCAGCTGCGGATGCTGGGCGCTTACGCTCCGCCAACCTCGTGATGGAGTTCCTCGTGGGGCCCCCGCCTCTGGGGCCCGCTCCGACACTGCCGCTGCGGCTGAGCCGATGCTGGGCGTAGACTGTTACGCTCCGCCAGGCTCTCGCGCCCTTCGGAGTTCCTCGTGGGGCCCCCGCCTCTGGGGCCCGCTCCGACACTGCCGCTGTGGCTGAGCCGATGCTGGGCGTAGACTGTCGGAACCGAAAAAAAGATCCCGAGCTCTTGTTTTCTCGCTTTCTCGCTTTCTCGATAATACTTATTCGTTCCGCCGCAGCTGCTCAAGATGACTTCCTCAGCGGCCTTCCGATGCGTGCAGGCATGGCTTCTGGAGAAGCCCGCTGCGTGGGTGGGCGAGGACGCTCCCAGCCTTGCGACCGCTCTGATGGCCCAGCGGCCTCCCTGCAAGCGGCCTCGCGAGGACGCGCTGCTCGAGGCCGAGCGCTCGCACCAGCGGCATCTCATCGCGCAACTCGATGAGGAGCTCCTCGATGAAACTCTGCGCGGCGAGGAGCGGGAGCGCGACAACAAATGTCTCCGCCGGATGCTGGACCGCCACGACGAGTACCTCAAGAAAACCCGCAAGCGAGCGGTGCTGGCGGAGCGGCGTGTTGGGGAGCTGGAACGTCCTCCTCGCAGGGCAGCTGGAAGCTCACGCTCCTCAGGCCCCTCATGCGCTGGCGCAGGAGCGTCTCCACCTCGGTCCTGGAGTTCCGATACTGCGTGCTCTGGGTGCTGCACCCAGTGCCTCTCAGGGTCAAGGAGGTAGGTCTCGTCCGAGAGCTGCAGGATGGGGCCGCCCGGGTCTCCCAGCAAGGCCTCCACCTGCTGCCTGACCCGCTGCGCCACCTGCTCCTCCGTGAGGTGGGCGGGGTGCCTCGTCATGGCGCCGCCCAGCTCGTTCACCGGCAGCCAGTCCCTGCTGCGCTCGTAGCCCGCGCCGGCGTTCCGCCCGCTGCGCCGCCTGCCCCGGATGATCACCGGCACGTGGACCAGGTACTCGTAGTACTTGTCGCGGAAGAAGCCCTTGCCCAGCTTGGTCAGCCGGTGCTCTCGGCCTGCAGGGAGCGCACGAGCTTTTTCTGCCCGTTAGGATGTAATCGTTGGGGCCTTCTCGGATGAGGGGCTGGTTGTAGTCAAAGTCCTTGCTGGGAGGCCGCAGGCCCAGGTGAGAGTAGTAGTGCTGGCCCGCCCGGGTCAGCTGCCCGTCCGCGCGCGAGAGCGCGTAGGCCCCCGGTCCGCGCCGCAAGTTCAGCACGACGGCTCCATCCGCCCCCGTGCGAGCCCGGGCGCCGCCGTCGGCCTCCGTGATCTGCTGTCGTTGTCTCGCCCAACTTGCCATTCTTTTTTTACGGGTCCAGTTTTTTTTGCTCGGCCGCGCATTCTCCCCGACCAGACGCGCACGTATGATCGGGAGCTTGTTTCGCACGGTTTTGCGCTACTTGTGTGCGTCGTCGTGCGAGTCAGCTTTGTGCGAGTCAGCTTTGTGCGAGTCAGCTTCCGGGGTGCGTTCAAACGGGTTATGCCGTCAGAGCGTTTTCGCGGCGGGCGGGCTGGTGCCTGTAGGGTTTAAACACAGCTGGCTTTCAACAAGCCACTATTTGCTCGAGAAGCATTCACAAAGCTCTGCGATGGCGACTCTCTCCGAGTGCGAGCGCGAGGCGCGCGAGGCGGCAGCGAACCTGGTGCTGTCTACCGTCCTTCCGCACTCCGTGAGAATGGGGACTCGCGTGCTCGAGACCCTGGACGACATGCGGGAGATACTGTCCTACGACAGCATCGGCTGCAAGCAGGCTCTGCCCATCTTTGAAGAACTCGTCAAGGCCGGCCAGGAGCCCGTGGGTGAAGACTACCCGGCGACGAATTTGGAGCATCGCCTGGTGGAGTGGTTGGATCGCCGCGAAGCCGCCCCGGACACTCCGCCCGTGAAGCCTCAGTCTCCGCGCCAGCCCATTTTCCTGAACTTGAAGAGGAAGGCGAGCGAGGCGAGCCGGAGAGCGACCAGCCGCAGCCGGAGCCGGAGGTAACCACTTCTTGCTGCCAACGGGCCGCGAGACGAGGATTTCATGAGGAACAAGGCCGCTCCCGATCTTCCACAGCAGCAACCACGTTCTGGTTCCCTGCGAGTTCCGCCACACAGGCCCGGGTGTGTCCGAAGCAGAACTGCTGGAGTGCCTTTACAGGGTGGGGGACGACAAGTACCAGGGCAAAGGTTGCGCTTGGATGGCGTGGCGCCTCGTGGGCCAAGCTCAGCCTCCTGACGTCGGCCACCACGTCGTGCTTCGACCCGAAAGAGGGGCAAACTTGTGGGTCTTCTTCCACAAGCCCACCATGAAGCTGCTGCCCCATCCTCCGGCGTCCACCCAGCTCTACAAGCTTGGCAAGGGGAAGCTTCACGATGTCGTGAAGCTGATGGCCAACTGCTTGGAGCAGAAGGGGACCATGCGGGCCATGAGTCGGGGCGAGTACGACGGCCTTGTTGCAGCAAACGAACCTCCGGCGCCAGAGTTCTCTCCACGACGGGTTTTGAAGAACTACGGCGATATGACGACGTCCGAGTTCCAGAGCCATCTCATCAAGCTCGACACGACCTTCCGAGGCGACAGGGCCTTGAACTCCGGCAAGCGCCTGCCGAAAACGAGGACGAGTTCGTGCACTTGCAGAGCAGGGCCCTCTTGCAGCTCCGCAAGCAGGTGCAGGACGACCAGTTGCAAGTGGAGAGCCTGCTGGTGTCGCGCCATCGCCAACTTCAGATGACCGACTTCGTCATCAACGAGAGCACCGTGAACTGCTGGTGGTACAACCCCGAGGTCCACCAGAAGCAGCCACTGGACTTTTTCGAGGCCTACGGGCGAGCTCGCGACGAGCGAAGGACCTTGATCTTCTACGGAGACAGCGGCAAGGGGAAAACTCCCCTGGCAAGTTGCCTGGCAGCCATGGTGGCCCGCGACGTGGGTCTGGACGAGTTCGTCATGGTGTCCAGCCCGGACATGCTGCGATCCGCGGTCGAGCGCAGCCTCCTGCGCGACGAGAGGCCTTTGCTCCTGGACGAGCTTCAGATCAGCAGCAGCAACATCGGCGCCCAAGGCGGGGGAGTGGACACGCTGAAGCATCTCCTCGGTCTGTCGCCCGACTTGCCAGCCACCATCAAATGTCGCTACAACGACGTGAAGGTGCCTGCGGAGACGTTCAGGATCATCACGGTGCAGGACCTGGCGAAACTCCACCACAACTTGGACGACATGGCGAAGATTTGCCCTCCGGACCTCATGCTCGAAGGGTTTGAGTGGCGCGCTCGCCCGCTTGACAAGGTCTTTGACGCGGACACGCGCGCGGTGCTGAAGCGCTGCATCCTCGTGGAAGTGAGCGCAGTGTGTCAAGGACTCTGTGCGCGAGAAGCGAAAGTTCGGGTCCGACAAGGCGATCTCCATGGCGGAGAGTTTGAGGGCATTGTACAACGGCCAGTAATTCGCGACACAGCCCCGGGGGCCTTTTGAGGGCACAGACCAGGCAGAAGCCCGACCGAACGCATTCCGTACAGAGATGGCACAGAAACCGATCGTGCGGGCCATTGCAAGCCCCCTCCTCCCGCTCTGGCAGGTGGCAGGCAAGCGCGCACACTGCACCCTTTCTGCCGGGCACGCCGCATCCCGCGCTGTCAGGAACGACGTGCTGTCAGGGCACGCTCGTGAGCCCAGGCCGCCTTGCCCAAAGACGCACAGTTGGGCGACGCGCTGCGACTGCGGGACGCAGGGCGTGGAAAAGCCAACCAGCGGAAGGGTGCAATATGACCCCCAACCCGCTGAACCCCACAGTGTCCCAGCTCCTTGCTATATGTACTATATATGTGCTATATGGCCCCCAACCCGCTGAACGTCCACTCTCCTTCAGCTCCTTGCTATATGTACTATATGTGCTATATGGCCCCCAACCGGCTGAACCTCCACTCTCCCCCAGCTCCTTGCTATATGTACTATATGTGCTATATGGCCCCCAACCCGCTGAACCTCCACTCTCCCCCAGCTCCTTGCTATATGTACTATATGTGCTATATAGGGCCATATAGCACATATAGTACAGATTTTCGCGCGCTATATAGCACATATAGTACATATAGCATGGAGCTGGGGGAGAGTGGAGGTTCAGCGGGTTGGCGTCCATATAGTACATATAGCACACATAGCATGGAGCTGGGGTTCAGCGGGTTGGCGTCCATATAGTACATATAGCACATATAGCATGGAGCTGGGGGAGAGTGGAGGTTCAGCGGGTTGGCGTCCATATAGTACATATAGCACATATAGCATGGAGCTGGGGGAGAGTGGAGCTTCAGCGGGTTGGGGGGGGTCAGTCGATGGCATGCCAGCCCCCCTAAAGGGACATTTGCACGGTTTTGCGCCACGAAATGCTATTCTTCCAGGGTGGATGTGTATGTCCACCCTGGAAGAATAGCTCGTTTTGCACGGTTTTGCGCTACAAAATGCTATTCTTCCAGGCCGCACCCTGCAAAAATAGCTTTTGCACGGTTTTTGCACGGTTTGCCCACGCCAGCCCCCGCTGGTTTGATTGGTTCGGCTTGAGCAGGGTCCGGGAATTTCGACGGAGCCTGCGCAATGCCTAGTTTTGCACCAAAAAAGGCTAGTCGAGGGTCCTGGGCCTCGGAGGCGCCAGGAAGTCGTCCAGCTGCCTCACAGCCGCCGGCCTGCCCCGTCTCGTCAGCCAGCCCGCCGCGTTGCCGCTGCCCTGCGGCGCCGGCAGCGCCAGCTTCAGCAGGGTCTCCCGGCCCTCCGTGCTGCGGACGGTCGTGGAGTCCACGGCCCCCAGCTGCTGCACGTCGCCGTACTGAGGGTTGAAGCTCCTCGCCGCGCTCAGAAGGCGCCTGCGTCCTCCACCGCCTTCCTTGTTGTGCTGGAACATGTCGGCGTTGTCTTGGAGGACCCTGAACTCTGTGGCCGGCTGCTTCTCCACGTCCTCGGGCGCGCCGTGCACCGTCTCGTGGGGCCGCGTGTTGTAGGCCCCGGCCGCCCGCTCAAAGTGGTCGCTCCACTGCCCGCCCTTGCGCGCCACCCTCGTGGCCAGGTCCTTCTTCAGCGTCTGGATGCCCTGGTCCACCACGGCAATGGCGTTGCGGTCCTTCCGCGGGCAGCTCCCGGTCCAGCGTGGCGAACTTGTTGCCCAGGTCTGTCGTGGCCACAAAGTTCCCGTAGTCCCCCGTCAGCTCCCGCGCGGCGCGCTTGGTGGCCCGGCCCACCGTCTCGGCGTTCTTGTTCTGCAGAGGTTCCACGGCGGCCTCCCGGGTGAAGACGTCCATCACCACCAGGCCGTACTTCGTCTTCCCCCGGGTGTTCTGGCTGAAGTTGGTGAGGTCGGCCTGCAGCCGGTCGTTCGGCCCCTCGGCGGCCGACTTGCCCAGCGCGCGCGGCCGGGTCGGCCTTCAGCGCCTCGAAGGCCATGGCCTGCGTCACGTCGAGGTCGCGCTGCCGTGCAAGTCGGCACAGCTTCCGCGGGTCCCGCACGTTGAAGTCGTCGGCCAGGTCCCTCAGCGCCTCCATTTTAAAAAACAACTTTGTTGCCCCAAAAAGGGGCTTGCGCAAGGTTCCCTGGACGCAGGGCCTGCACACACAGTTTTTTTTTCTACTTGTTGCCCCAAAAAGGAGCTTGACCAAGGTTCCTCTAGAACGAGGAGGCCTGCGCAATGCATCAAAACCAGTTTTTTTTCTACTTGTTCTTCGGCCCCCGCTGCGCCTGCCAGGCTTCCACCTCGTCCAGCCGGGCCTGGAAGCCCTTGCACACCCCCCACAGCACGCTGGTGAGGTGAGAGTAGTCGAGAGTAACCATCTCCGTGCCGTCGCTCCACCGGGCCGTGCCCGTCAGGTTCTTCCACTTTGTTCCTGCGAAGTCGTTGGAGGCGAAGCCCAGCCTCAGGTCGCCGTTCATGTCCGGGCGCTTGTACTGCTTGGCCTCCACGGAGTCAAAGAGCTGTTGGAGCTCCGCCACGTCGGCCTCGGCCATCTCCGTCTTCACCCGGCTGTCCGACAAATTCGTGAAGCTCGTGTTGCAGACCACGTTGCCCGTGTCGCCCGCGATCACGAGGCAGCCGGGGTTCCTCTGGTTCGTGGTCAGGGACAGCTGTCTGCACCAGCGCCTCGTCGTTGATCATGATGAGCTCGCACTGGTGCGCCCCGCCGTCCCGCTCCAGGAAGACCCTCGCCCTCAACATCTGCTCGGTGAGGAAGCGGAAGTCCGACGCCTTGAGAAATGCCTCGTTGCGAACGTGGACCTGGAGGAAATCATGAGCGAGGTGGACCACGTCTCTGCGGGCTCTTCACGCCCCGGCCACGCGCTCCCAGCGGGCAGAGCTTGCCCTGCGCTGGTTTGAGGCTGATGAGACGTGGGGCGGAAAGTGGGACGCGTGGGACGCGGTCCTAGATCATGGGGGCCCGCCCGAGCCCCCGGCCCGACCCGACGTGAAGAAGCTCGTCAGTGAGTGGCGGGCGGAGCTGTCAGACAAGTAGAAGAGGCACAGAGAGCATCAAAAAGGAGGTGGGAGCCTGGGGCCTCTCTGTAGCCTCCGCTGGCGGGACTGCACCTCCAGCCCCCGCGGTTCGGGAGCTGAGTTTTCGGGGACTTTTCGGAGATCCCTGTGCACCACCTTTTCCCGCAGCTCGATGCGGCGGCGCTGGTGCGAGCGCTCGGCCTCAAGCAGCGCGTCTTCGCGAGGCCGCTTGGTGTGAGGCCGCTGGGCCATCTGAGCAACCGCAAGGCAGGGATCGTCCACCCACACGGCGGGCTTTTCCAGAAGCCATGCCTGCACGCATCGGAAGGCCTTGGAGGAAGTCATGATAGCTTAAAGCGGCTGCGCGGGTTTTTTTTGGAGCATTTGGGACATTCAAGCATTTGGCGGGCTTTTTTCTTTGCGCGAGTCCAAGCTCATCAGAGCGTTCGCCTGCGAAGATTTCTGTTCTCTTCCTCGAGGATCTCGACGCGGCGCTCCAGCGCCTCACGGCGCCAAGTCTCACGGTTGACCTCCCCCTCAAGCAGAGCAGCGTGCTCCTGCACCATCCGCAGTTCCGCTAGATCTCGCTCGCCGAGCTCGTAGCTGCGCTCCAGCTGCCTGCGGAGAATTATCTTCTCCCGCTCCCGCTCCTCACTGCGCGCAGTTTCGACGAGGAGATCCTCTTCAAGGAGCGCGATGAGACACCGGTGGTGCAGACGCTCGGCCTCGAGCAGTGCATCCTCGCGAGGCCGCGCGGGAGGCCGCTGGGCCATCAGAGCGGCCGCAAGGCTGGGCCCACCCACGCGGCGGGCTTCTCCATAAGCCATGCCTGCACGCATCGGAAGGCCGCTGAGGAAGTCATCTTGAGCAGCTGCGGCGGGTTTTTTTGAGACCGTTCGAGCATTTGGGACATTCAAGCATTTGGCGGGCTTTTTTTTTCTTTGCGCGAGTCCAAGCTCATCAGAGCGTTCGCCTGCGAAGATTTCTGTTCTCTTCCTCGAGGGCCTCGACGCGGCGCTCCAGCTGCCAGCGGAGAATGTCGACGCTGCGCTCCAGCTCCCCAACGCGCTCCTTAGCCCGCGCCGCTCGCTCACGCTCTTTGTCGAGGAGATCGTTGAGGCGGTCCAGCCGCCAGCGGAGATTTCTGTTCTTGCGGTCCCGCTCCTCGCAGCGCTGCTCTTCACAGTGGATGTTCTCATAGAGGTGCTCGATGAGACGCCGGTGGTACAGACGCTCGGCCTCGAGCAGCGCGTCCTCGCGAGGCCGCTTGCAGGGAGGCCGCTGGGCCATCAGAGCGGCCGCGAGGCTGGGAGTGTCCTCGCCCACCCACGCAGCGGGCTTCTCCAGAAGCCATGCCTGCACGCATCGGAAGGCCGCCGAGGAAGTCATCTTGAGCAGCTGCGGCGGATCGAAATAAGCATTAGCGAGAAAGCGAGAAAACGAGAGCTCGGGATCTTTTTTAGCGCGTCCTCAAGCTCATCAGCGCGCTCGCTCGAGGATCTCGCCGAGGCGCTCCACCCGCTGGCGGAGAATTCTGTTGCTGCGCTCCAGCTCCCCAACAAGCCACTCCGCCTGCACCGCTCGCTTGCGGTTTGCTTGAGGAACTCGTTCTTGCGGTCCAGCATCCAGCGGAGATTTTTGTTGTCTCGCTCCCGCTCCTCGCGGCACAGAGCTTCATCGAGGAGCTCCTCGTCCTCGTCCGCCCACGCGGCGGGCTTCTCCAGAAGCCATGCCTGCACGCATCGGAAGGCCGCTGAGGAAGTCATCTTGAGCAGCTGCGGCGGATCGAATAAGCATTATCGAGAAAGCGAGAGAGCGAGAAAGCGAGAAGGCGAGAAAACGAGAGCTCGGGATCTTTTTTTTCCGGTTCCGACAGTCTACGCCCAGCAGCGGCTCAGCCGCAGCGGCAGTGTCGGAGCGGGCCCCAGAGGCGGGGGCCCCACGAGGAACTCCATCACGAGGTCGAAGGGCGCAGAGCCTGGCGGAGCGCAAGCGCCCAGCATCCGCAGCTGCTCCAGGTTGCGCCAGTGCCCCAGCGGCCGCGAGTTGTGAGCGTCGAGGCCGTAGACCTTGTCGTTGAAGGGCGAGAGCGTCTTCTTCTCGACGGTCTCCACGGCGATCTCGTGCGCGCGGCTGCGCAGCTGCGCGAAGGCCGCCCTGCGCTCGCTGCCTTCCTCCAGCACCTCCCGGTACTCGAGATGCCGGACGTTGGTCACCGCCTTCTTCGGCACGCCCTTGATCTTGCGCTTCTCCTTGCGGGCCCACGTACTCCAGGATCCTGGCGGGGAAGGTCTCGTCGCCAAGCTTGCCCAGCTGGCCCATCACCTCGATGGCCTTGGCGCGCGCCGCTGCAGAGAGCGCGCTCAGGTCCCTCTCGGGGTCCTTGGACTTGCCGGCCACGTCGAAGAGGGTGGCGCCGTTCAGGTTCGCCTCGGCCATGGCGTGGAGCGGAAGATCTGCACCATCACGGAGTCGGTGCCTCCTCAAGTGGAGGTAGTAGGCCTTCTCCATCATGAGCTTGGAGAGCTGCAGCGTGCGGGCGCCGACTTGGGTGGGCACGCTTGCTGCGGTCCGTCTTGAGCGTCTCCACGAAGGCCAGGAACCCCTCCGAGTCGTTGATCTGGAGCTCGAAGTTCGTCACGGAGCTCTTGCCCACGGCCCGCTCGAACTTGGCCGGGTCCACGTAGGCGTTCGTGTTCCTGAACTTGTCGGGGGCGTTCTGGGTGAGCTTCACCACCTTCTCGGCGACCACGCTCCCCGCCGTCTTGAGCTGCCTCGCTCGCTGTGCTTGAGCTCCATGAAGCCCGCCATGAAGGGGCTGCAGACCCTGGCGCCCAGCACGTCCCGCAGGAACTTGAGCCGCTTGCCGTCCACGCCCTCATGCCGAGGAAGGGCACGAGCTTCTCGCAGGGCGACGGGGAGAGGCCGAGGCGCTCCGCCATGTCCGCGGTGCGCGGCCCGTACAGGCCCTTCCCGACCTTCATGCGCGCGGGGGGAGCCCAGTCCAAGTGATCATGCACCTCCGGGGGAAAGTCGTAGTCCACGAGGAGCAGGTAGCTCACCTCCTCGGAGTCGGACTTCAGCCCCGAGAGGCACGTCTTGTGCAGCCAGCTCAGTCTTGCTGCGTTTTCTTCCGGCAGGGGCCGTTGGGCATGGGCAGCGTCATTGCGGCCGGGCATGGCGTTGAAGTCCAAGTACGAGATCCAGCTGACGGGCTCCTCGGGGTTGTAGTCCTCCTCGCCCAGCTCGGGGTTGTTGGCTTGAGCGAAGGGCTGGAAGATGCAGCTCAGCCCGCCCATGACGGAGGACCGCACGTCCTTGTAGGCCTGCTCGTCGGTGATGAGGTGAATGGGAGTCTCGCATGGCGTCCCAGGCGGCCCCGGGCAGCGTGACGTAGTGGATGGGGTCGAGCCCCGACTGCGCCCGGAAGGTCCCGGTAGCTCTCCATCACGTCCGCCAGGGCCAGGACGTCGGTGTGGAGGTAGCAGTCGTGGAACTCGCGGAAGGTCTCCCACCCCATGAGATAGGCGGTGTTGACGGCCAGCCGGTGGTCCTCTGCGCTCACCGCCTTCCCAGCCAGCACGCTGTCGTAGCAGTGCTGCTCCCACACCGCGGGCATCTCCCACGCCTCGGCGCCGCAGAAGTGCTCGAAGGGCATGGGCAGCTTGCGCAGGATGCAGTCCCACGCCTGCTCCAGCTCGCAGTGCGTCCGCCGCTGTTTGAGAGGCCGTCTTTGAGGCGGAGAGCCCGTCGGAGTGCGCAGCTGCAGCTCGGGGTGAAGCGAGGCCATCAGCGGGATGAGCTCCGGCAGCTGCTTGTGGGTGCAGGCCCTGAGGTCGTCGATCATGCTGGCCAGGCTCGTGGGGAAGACGTTCATGCTGTCCACGAACCTCAGCGGGCCCCAGCTCATCTGCAGGCACTTCTCGCCCGACTTGCAGAGGACTCGGAGGCTGAGGTGGCTGTAGTCGCCCTGCTTGATTGCGGCCTGCAGGGCGCACCAGCCGCTGAGGGGCCTTGGCGCGGCCTTGGCCTTGGCCTTTGCCCTGCCCTTGGGCGCGGCCTTTGGTGCAGCCTTGGCCATGGGCATGGGCCTCTCGGACTCGCTTCCTTCTGCCTCGCTCTCGGTGCCCTCGTTGTCGCTGTCCTTGCCGAGCTCTTCGCGCGGCGCCCTGCAGACAGGAGAGCCCATCGTGGCGATGTAGCGCAGCAGGAAGTGGAAGTCGTAGCCGCCCCCGTTGTGAAAGACCACTGGGATGGTCTTGGGCGTCTGGGCCGCGATGTTGCAGGAGTGGCACAGCGCCCCGAGATACTGCCCGGTGCCGTGGCAGTGGTGGAGCTTCTTCTCTGAGCCCTCAAGGTCGAAGGACGCGAGGCACTCCCTGCAGTGAGTGGCGGCCCTGTGCTCCAGCTCCTCCCGCCGGGTCATGCTGACGGGCCGAGTTCGGCGTCTCCAGGTGAGGTAGTGGTCGGCCAGCTGGAGAAGGTCGTTCAGCATGGTGCGGACGGCGTGGTACTTGTCGCTGTCCCGCTCGTGGTGCGTGAGCCTCAGCCTCAGCTCCTCGGGTGGCACGTAGCCGCAGCGCCCGACAGCGACGTAGCAGGAAGAAGCCGCGACGGTCTGGCGCGCCGGCTGCTGCTGCGCTATGTGGACCGTCGGGGCGGGCGTGCTGTAGACCTCGAGGTCCGCGTAGCACGTCAGGGGTGCGAGCTCTGCGGAGGCCTTGCCCCTGTACCGCAGCAGGCTCTTCTCGGGTCCGGGCAGCGGCACTTTCCGAGTGCGCTCGGCTATCTCTCGATAGTACTGGGCGGCGCGGTGGCGCTGCCAGGAGGCCTTCGTGGCGAAGCGGGCCATGCACCTCGGGCACTTGTACTCCATGCAGCCGCCGGTGTTGGTGGGCGTGGCTCCCAGGGTCAGCCCCGTGGCCGCTGTGCAGGAGAAGCAGCACGGTGTGCTGGACGACGCCCGTGCCGCTCGGGGCGCGCTGCTGGAGGACGTGGTAGTACTCCAGCCCGTCCGTCCACAGGGTTTGCTGCCACACGAAGACGAAGACCTCCACCCGGCGTTGCGAAGCTCAAAGGCCTCGATGTCGTCGAAGCCCACGGGGCGGTCCGTCGGCAGGTCCACCCCCGCGTCGGTCAGAGCGGGCTGCCAGCCCGCGGGGCGGCGTCCGCGGCGGGTCATCTCGGGGTAGAAGAAGGAGCCCGAGCAGCTCACGGTCCTCTTCCGCTCGGTCTTGTTGAGCCCTTCGACCCCGAGGCAGTGCGCGAGGACGCACCACATGAAGCAGCGGTGGTCCTCGTTCTGAGGGTTCCAGATGGCCTTCTTCTTGGCCAGGGTCTCGGCCAGCACTCCCGCCTTGTTGGGTGGCGGGGGCGCGGGCATGTCGGCCAGCTGCTGCGAGGGCGCGGTCAGCAAATACGCCGCCGTGATGCCCACGACAGTCCAGTCGGACTCGGGGAAGCGGGAGCGCTCGAGCGCGACCTCGAACTTCGTCCTGATGGCCGCCATCATGGTTCCGGCGTGGGCCGACGGAGGCTCTCTCGGCGATGATCCGTCTCGGACCAGGATAATTTCTTGTTCCCAGGAGAGGCGCTCACCGGGCTGGAGGCAATAAGATCCGTCTCTCGGCGATGATCCGTCTCGGACCATGATAGATTTTTTTATTCCCACGCGTCCTCCTAGCTTCAGAGCTGCAGCGCCTCTTCCGATTGAGCTATGGATCCTTGCTACACTTGGATTATTTTTTTCCCAGGAGAGAGGCTCACCGGGCTGGAGGCAATAAGATCCGTCTCGGACCAGGATAATTTCTTGTTCCCAGGAGAGGCGCCTCACCGGGCTGGAGGCAATAAGATCCGTCTCGGACCAGGATAATTTCTTGTTCCCAGGAGAGGCGCTCGCCGGGCTGGAGGCAATAAGATCCGTCTCGGACCAGGATAATTTCTTGCTCCCAGGAGAGGCGCTCACCGGGCTGGAGGCAATAAGATCCGTCTCGGAGATCCTTCTCGGCTCAAGGAAGAAAATGAATTCCCAAGGGCACTCGCCTGCAAAAATGATCCGCGCCCGGGTGGAATCGAGCCCGC